>WWET01003142.1:0-14078 GCA_011038615.1 Limnodynastes dumerilii | reverse complement strand
GGAGGGGTTGGGCGGCGAGGGGGGGGGGGGTAGTCCGGCCTCCAAAGTTCACGTGTGCACAACGGGGCATGTAAAGACGATCTCCCATAGTTGATTGACGGGAAGGATGGTCCGGCCTCCAGAGTCCACGTGTAGGCGACGGAGCATGTAAACAAAAAACTCCTATCTAAAAAACTGGCACTTCCAAAAACGTATGGAAACATAAAACTATTGTATTTAATCTATTCATCACAAGAGTTCATACTGGATGGTATTACAGAATAATAAAATCGGACAGTTGGAAATAAATAAAATAAAGTGAAATAAAACAGTGACGGTATACATATACAGTTGGTGATAAGAAACGACAGAAAAAACATAAATGGGACTTAGTTGCTTGTACCAAATGTGCCAGCAGCGTGAACGAAGTGCTACAGTGCAAGATGCATAATGTTGCAATTAATATTGCGTTAATTAGAGGGACAGGGCTAATCGAATTAAGACGTCACCGTGGTCATGGTTACATGGAAACAACAATTGAACGCTGTATCATGTGTCCACTATAATCAAAGTGCAAAATTTCAGGTGTAAAAAATGAGCTATATACCTCTTCCAAATGACCAGAAGAGACAATAGATTAGTTGTGCTTAATCAAAACACAAAATTACATGCTAATTACAATAACAAAAGAAACAAAATTCCAAATAGTGATATTCTATGGACAATAAGCTTTATACAACTTAAATATAACACACAAATAGAGTAATAGAAATAATAAAAATCCTAAAGGATGATCTTAGTAAGATCGTGAATTAAAATATATTCAATATATATATTCTCATATATAATATACAATGATGATATATAGTCTAGTGTGATGAGTACCCTATGGGGAAGACAGAGTACATCCCCACTGGGAAGTGGGTGAAGGTCAGTGTGTATGGGGAATATATAATATTTAAAACACAAAAGAGTAAAAGTACAACCAGAATTACAGAATAAAAAAATTACCAATGGGATTAATAATAAGAGATGTAAAAGATAAAAGGATCTCAGGTGTAAATAGGTGTAAAGGCACTTCCCACTGAGATCACTTTTAGCATAAGATCACACCTACAAAGCCTAGCAACCCATCTGGGCCAAACTGCGGAGAATGCATCCCTAATGGGAAGAGGCAAAAATGGATGGAATCTAAGAGTCCAACTGAGGATGAGTGAACTTCCTTATATCTGGGTCATGATATACAACTATAATGTGAATTCAATTGAGGGTGGGAGAGAACTAAAATGAATTATATTAAAAACAAAAACAAAAAAGAGGGGTAATAAAATGAGAAAGGAACTAGCCCTCTAAACAAAAGGACCGATTGAGAGACCATCTGGGTGAAATGGATGAAAGGGAGGGGAGGGAGAGGAAGGAGAGGAACTGTGGGAAGGGAAGGAAAGGGTAAGTACAAGTCACCTACAGTACCTGGTTTTCCCAGGAGGTCTCCCTTCCTAGTACTAACCAAGCCCGCTGGGTTTCGCTTCCGAGTTCGGAAGGGGTTCGGGCACTGTCCCAGTGGTGTGACTGTACGTAATGTAGAACACACTTCAATCCCCTTAAATGTCCCCAGTTCACTCACCACTTCACTTCGATTCAGATGAACCACTTCAGTTCAAAGTCTTGGTTAAGCCCTTTCGGAATCAGGGTATCCATTTCAAAGATGTGTCTCATTTCGGCTTTCGCAAGGGCAGACAGGTGATCGTTCTTCCTCCAGTTCCCCTTAATTTGACAGATACCAAAAAAGAAAATTAGATGAGAGGTATCACAATTGTGGACATCTTTAAAGTGGGATGAAACTGCATGTGTGGTGACTCCCTTGCGAATATTTCTAAGATGTTCTGCCCAACGGGTTTTGAGGGGTCTGGTGGTGCGGCCTATGTATTGTTTCTTGCACGTACATTGTAATACATAAACGCATGATCTTGAGTTGCAAGTTAAAAACTGATCTATAGTCACTTTCTTCTCATTACTACAAGAGAGAACTTGTGTGAATTTTTTGGTAGTTGAATTAGAAGGACAATTTCTACACATAGGACATAGACCGCACCTAAAGAAACCCTTGGTCTTTATGATACTTTTCTGTGTATTTTCCTCATACGTAGATCTAATCAATTTATTCTTAATATTAGGCGCTCTTCTGTAAATGAACCTAGGGCGATCCCCTATATATTTAGCTAACTCTGAATCTTTTTTGAGAATATTCCAATGTTTACTGAAAATGCGTTCTATTGTTTTGTGATCGGAGTTATACTGGGTAATGAATGGAATGTCCGTAAAGGGTTGAATCTGTTTATTGTTATCCCCTGGGTCTAACAGGGTTGCTCTTTCTATTACCCTCACTTCTTCAATGATCGTATCTAATGAGTCTCTACTATATCCTTTTTGTATAAATTGGTCTCTCTTTCTATTCATGTGGCTAAGGCCAACTTCATCTTTCGTACAGTTCCTCTTGATCCTAAGGAACTGTCCCTTGGGGATATTTTTAAGCCAGTTATTATGGTGATTACTGGTAACCGGAATGTGGGAATTGGTGTCTGTTACCTTCACATAATTTTGAGTATGCAGGGTACCATTTTCAGCATAAATTTCCAAATCTAAAAAATTAACTTTGGTGGTACTTATATCAAAAGTTAGTACAATACCCAATAGATTTGTGTTGAGAGTTTCACAAAACGTCTGAAGTTCACTATCAGAACCTCCCCAGATAAAAAAGATGTCATCGATGTATCTCTTCCAGAGCACCAGGTTGGTCCCTGCTGAAGATAGAACTTGGTCTTCCCAATTTGCCAGGAAGATATTGGCATAGCAGGGAGCAAACCTGGTGCCCATGGCGGTCCCTCTCTGCTGAACATAAAAACAACCGTTAAAATTAAAATAATTATTGGTCAAGATAAAATTAATACTTTCTATTAAAAACAACTTTTTTTCTTCACTGATAGTGGAATGAATCAAATACTTCCTTATAGCTTCAATGCCATCAGTATGGGCTATAATGGTGTATAAGGAGGAAACGTCAGATGTGACCAATTTGTATCCTTCTTCCCATATTACCTCCTTAATTACATTAAGAATACTTGTGGTATCTTTTAAATATGACTTAATGTAAGTCATAAGGGGTTGCAAATGTTTGTCTATGTAGAACGAAAGATTGGCTGTTAAGGAATTTGTGCCGGCTACAATTGGTCTTCCTGGAGGTTGTGTCATGTTTTTATGAACCTTAGGTAGTGTATATATAACAGGAATTGTGGGTTCTGTGACTAATATAAAATCTTTTTCAATAGTACTGATAACTCCCTTTTCCACATATTTCCCCAATAATTGATCCAATTTCTTGGTGAGTCTTGCAGTGGGGTCTCCTGTCAACTTTTTGTACGTTTCTGTATCTTTTAATTGTCTTTCAATTTCTAGTTTGTAATCAATTTTATTAAGAATAACAATACCCCCACCCTTATCGGCTGGTTTGATTATAATGTTCTTGTTATTTTTCAATTCTCTGAGAGCAGTAATTTCAGTTTTGGTTAAATTATTTCTCTTAGACTGATATTTTTTATGGGATTTATTCTTGATTTTACTGCATTTAAGATCCTCAATAACCATTTTTTCAAACGTTTCTATAAAATTACCTCTTTTAAAACGAGGGAAAAAGGTGGATGGTTTTTTAAAAACATTAGTAATATGGCTATTATCTTCTAGTTGATCATTAAAAAATTTTTTTAAGGTCATTTTTCTGACAAACTTTTGTAGATCTACAAAGACGTCAAACTCATCATATGCACTGGTAGGGGCAAACTTAAGTCCCTTTTTAAGGAGGGATTCCTCTGCTGGGGTTAAAATATGTTCACTGAGATTAAATATCTTAGTATCCTGTTGATCTCCATTAATTTCTGATGGAATATCGGTGGGGGGAGGCAGAGGGGATTCATTTGTTAAAAGTTTCTTCTTCCTTTTATACAGCTGATGTCTGACTTTTTGGTTACCCCCTCTCCTGCCTCTATTTTTTCGTGTTATTGTTTTCTTTTTTGTTCCCGTCCTAGGTCCAAAAAAGGCGAGGAACCCGCTCTATCTCCTTTTCTGAGAACCTCATATCTATTATGAGTGAAGGTTGAACCTTCTTTAGTTGGAGAACGGTGTATCCTGTCTTTATTATAATGGGTTCTTTGATGCCACTGGTCCCGATCCTTACTGTGATCCCTATTGAATTCTCCATGACCCCTATAATATTTATTGTTATGATTGGGATAATGTCTTTCTTCAGAATATCTGTTATGTTTATGGTGTCCTTCCCACTCTAATTCTTCTCTCCTTTGATCATCCCTTCTCCTATAATAATCTTCCCTACTTCTATTCCTCTCATGGTTGTACTGATCCTCCCACTTTCTGGATCTTTCCCAAGATGTTTGTCTAGGGTGGTAACGACTCCTACTGGTACTCCTTCTATAATCTTCCCAGTGTCTATCTCTGTCTCTTCTGTTACCAGGGGTCTGTTTGGAATGATAGTGTCCTCTACTGGGACTACGTCTCCGATGGTAATGTGTATTTAAATTATTCATGTGGGGACTTCGTCTTTGTTGGTAGGATGTACCCTGATGGTGATTAAAATGGGAGTGGTTTCTTTTCTTCCCTTTATTGAATGGTTGGTTATTCTGAGTGGGGATAGTGTTTTTATCATTTTTCTTTTTCTCGAGTCCTTTATTATTATTCCCATTCTTACTTGTTTTTGTGGGGTTTTCCTTTGTGTGGATATTGGATATATCTCCTACATGATCATTATTATTGGGAACAAGAGGTTCGTTCTGGGTTCTTATAGATTTAATTGTTGTTATCCTTTCCTCAGATTCTGACCTTTCTATACCATCCCTTCTTAACTTATCCCGTTTTTTCCTAATGATCTCTTCTTCTTTTTTATCTAATTTGATCATAATTGCTGTTTCCATTTCTTTAAAATCTTCTAACTCTTTAAATGGTAAAATAAGTTCTTTTAATGTACTAATTTGTTCACCAATATTTTTTAATTGGGTATTCCTATCCTGGATGATGAGCTTCATGAGGGAAATGGAGCAATTTTTAAGAATAATATTCCAATCTCGTTCGAATCTTTCATCACTGGATTCGAAGGATGAGTCCTTCTGGATTATTAAACCAACGGGTATAATCTCTTCTACTACATATTTTTCAATAGTGGCGGCTTCCCACCATAATTTACTCTCTTGTAATAGTAATTTCTCCATTTTCCTCATGATATATCTCAAATCTTGGTTTTCCCATTCAGATGCTCCCTCATCATCCCGTAAAATTTCTATCAACCTTTCGGGTCTCCTATCTCTGATAGAAAACATTTTAAATAGACAGAGAATGTATATACCAAATGTAATAAATATAAAATATATATCACCAATAAAATAATAATATAATATAATAAAAAAATTGATAAAATCACTGAAATAAGTGCAGCAGTATTTTTCTTTTTATGGAGACAAATAGCAAATCTAGAAAAAAATGGGAAAAGAAAAAATCTGCGCACCTTTAAAGCTGCTTACAATTACCTCAGGGGTGTCCCAACCCCTAGGAAAAAGGATATAAAAAATAAGTCAAGGTGGGCAGATATGGAGGCAGACATTAAGGGGCAGATATGTTGGCAGGCATTAAGGGGCAACTATGAGGTAAGTCCAATGTTTCAGCCAGGCAGGGAAGGGACAGAGACTGGCAGGACACACATAGAGGGGGCAGACTGACTGGCAGGACACACAGAGGGGCACACTGGATACTGGGTGCTGGATACACACGATGATACAATTAATTACATTTTATTGGTATCTATTTTTATTTTGAAATTTGCCAGTAGCTGCTGCATTTCCCACCCTAGGCTTATACTCGAGTCAATAAGTTTTCCCAGGTTTTTGTGTCAAAATAGGTGCCTCGGCTTATATTCGGGTCGGCTTATACTCGAGTACACGGTAGATGTGTGTGTAGTAGAGATAGAGAGGTATCACTGCATATAAATTTACAGTATACACAATATATATTGTTCAAGATTCAAAATTGCACAATATTGTTGTACTTCTATCCATTCATGAATATAGGCTGCACAACAAACTGGGTAAAAATGTACAGACATTTTTAAATAATAAATTAGTGTATAATAATAATTAATGAAACAATGTTGTTTCAAAAAATTATTTCTGTGCATTTTTAAGTTTTTGTTTGCCTTTGTTATGCCGGTCCTGTCCCCCCTGATTTGACTGACACCTATCTATAACTTGCTTGGCCCCATCAGCTGCTTAATGATGCAGCTGTGTCCTTTGTTGAATGCATATTTCAGACCATCAACAAATGGCGCGGTCGAATCACTTTAAAGCCAATGCAACCACGCATGTAGTCAGAACCCAACGACATAGTCATAAAACTTAAGGTAGGAATCTAGACACATAAGTTTTCAGATTTTCTAACAGCGGGGGTTGCAGGGGGCGTGCCCATGAACTACGTAAAGCGTGCGGGGGTCTGGATCTTCCCCCTTATCTATTTTTTCTAAAGACTTCCTCTGCTGGTAAGAGGACCTTTGTGCTGGTGGCAGGAAGCTCCCGTGTGTAAAAATATAACATTTATCCACTACTTATTTTAGCAGATTCTGATTTCATCTTATTATCATTATCATTTTATAATTATAATATAACATTTACAGTAAACTAAAATGTCCCAAAGTTCCTAAAATATCTGAGGTTTTAACATGCCCTTTTGTAATGTCCCTGCATCTGATATACAGTATGTTACAATAATTGCCCCGTTCGTAAAATATCCAACAGTATTATTATTATTATTGATATTATTATTGATATTATTATTATTATTATTATTATTATTATTATTATTAATGTTTATTTACAGGGAATACAAAATTAACAGACAAAATAATAGAATATAATAGTGAAAAATAATATGATAGTGTACAAGATAGAAAAATAATTAGAACAATAGAAGTAAACAAAAATAATAAAATAAAAAGATATAAGTAAATGCAGAGATAGTACAATAAGTGGGAACTAATGTTAGGATGCAGTGTAGGATGTAAATGTAGAATCAGAAGTAGAGATAGTAAGTGGACTGGGAAGGTGGTGTCAGGATGTAATCAAATATTATGTATACAAATTAAATATCTGTATATAGCGTGACCTCTGTTTGGCCAGGGTCTAGGGATTCATGGAAATACCTTGGATGTAGTGGGGCAGAACAAGGTGGTCAGGTTAGGGCCCTGTTGTAAATGGATCAGTTTATTAGGGGGGTCATAAAAGCTAGATTTCTGAAGAAGATCCTCGCCAGACCCCAAACTGTCACGTGTCACAAAGGTGGGGACTGTCTGAAGAGGAGCAGGTATTGGTCTTTAAAAAGTGTGTATGATACATACACGGTGTTCACTTCATGGGACTTCCATACGGAAGAGGTGACTCTGATCTCTGGTCTGTCCCGACCCAGATGGTTCTTATGTGTAAGTCCTTCTGCCTTTTCACCCTTTTATTTATATGAAACTGTTTTGCATATTGTATGTCTATTTTGTTATTCTCTGTAACTAAGCATTGTGATTATTATCATATTAAATATCAATTAATAAGTTCATGTCTCTGTGTTCTTACGGATTCACGTGTCAGACCAGCTCAGTTATTAAACGCTACTGACGGGTAACAGAAGAGGTCATTCTGGGTTGATGATAATTCTGATAAAGTATAACTGTGTGTGATTTGGGTAAAGGAGAACCGAAGGCCTCCTGTGAATAGCCTTGGTGGTGGCAGTTCATTGGTAATAAGTCATATTTGGGGTGGGAGAAGGGGCATGAGTCATTGTAGAACAGACCAGGTGGCTGTTGTTATTAACCCCTTGAGCCCCAGATAAGTCACAAAAGCCTCAGGTGAGGTCAGGATAGTGACAGGTGGGATAAGGTATGGTCAAGGTAGACAGGAGCATAAAGGGCCCTGCTCGTGTGAGTTAACAAGGTAAATAGGAAGCGGACAGATAGGAGACACAGGGATGAAGGGTAAGGGTGAGTAAGCTAAGTACCGGAACGTAGGGATTGGTGGAGGAAGAGAGAGCCTTGTAGGTAGTGTTGAGGAGTTGAAGAGAGTTAGAGTCTGAAATGGATGGGAAGCCAGTGTAGAGAATGACAGAGAGGGGAGACCAGTGAGGAGTAGGTTTCAGTAGTCAAGAGAAAAGTTAATGAAAAAGTGAGCATTTTAGTGGCATCAGAGAACAACTTGTGACCAATGTTGTAGAGGTGAAAGTGGCAGGATAGTAAGAGGGCATGGATGTGAAAGGTGAATGAGAGTGAGGAGTGTAGGCAGTGGGCCATGAGGCAGTCAGACACTCTAGACAGGAGAGAGGGGGAGAGGTCAGGGGATGTGAGGTAGATTTGAGTGTAATCGGTAGTAGTGAAAGTCAAAGAAGCTAATGAGATAATATATAAGAAGAGAACCAAACCTGGGGGAACACCTACAGGAAGAGGATTGGTAGGGGAAGAGGAGCTAGACGTTGAGATGGAGAAGGAGCGGTTAGAGACATAGAAGGTGAACAGTTCCAATGAGGCTTAGAGAATGGAGAGTGTGGACCAGGAAAGGATGATCAAAAGTGTCAATATCAGCAGATAGATCAAGTAGAAAGAGCATGGAGAATAGAGAAGTGGCCCTTGGACTTGGTTGAGATGAGATCATTGATGACCTTAGTCAGGGTGGTTTCTGTGGAGTGAAGGAGACAGAACCAGGATTGGAGAGGGTCCAAGACGGTGTTGTTGGTGAGTTAGCTGATTAGCCGGTCTTAAACCAGCCATTCAAATAGCTTGCGAAGGGAGATGGGTCAGTAGTTGAAGAGTGAGGTGGGGTTAAGGTTAGGTTTATTTAAATAATGTGGGAGACTAAGGCATGTTTGAAGGGGGAGGGGAAGATGCCAGAGGAGTGGGATATGTTGAAGAGGTGGGTAAGATGAGAGCAGGTGCTAAGAGGGAGAGTGCAAGAGAACAGAGTGGATTGGATCAAATGGGCATGTTGAAGAAGGGAGGGATAAAAGAAGGGAGTGGATTTTTTTGGCCAAGGCTCAAGGGAGAGGAGAGTGCTGCAATGTCAAAGGAGTTGAGGTTGTGTCTAAGAATAATACGTTTAGGTGAAGGAGGAAAGGGTGAGGAGAAGGAAATAAGCTGATGGTTGGAGAGAGGAAAGGGTGAAACCATCCCTATCACCATGGATAACCACGTCTATCACAGGCCGAGGCTTGGAGCGACGATATCCGAGGAGACCATAGAGGAGAACACAAAGTGACACATCTGCCAACCAGACGCACGCAGCAGGCACGAGGCGTGCCAACCAAATACAAAGACCCATCAGCACAGCAGGAGAACGCGAACTGAACAAGCGAACTAAACTTCAAACGCACAGATAAGAAGCATCTGGACTTACAGACAACAAACAACTGAACAGTGAGCTTATACACCACAATGGTTAATTTGTCCATTAACCTAGCTCTGTGTGTACGCATATTTGGGAACATATTTTGAGTGACATCCTGAGTTACCGTATTTCCATACCTTTGTCTATTTATGTATGAATATAAATTTGAGACTACATTATTTAATTCAATCTGAACACTGTATTGCCACACCCCAAGACTTTAGAATACTAATTAGGAGAGTGCCAGGACCAACATCACCCCGGACGGGGTGAAAATTCTTTCTTTGGCTATTTAACTATGGGCGGTTAGTGGACTGACCATCAGGTCCAGGCAGCCCCTATAAACACAGATACACCTGTATTTAGCGCCCCTAGAATTTCCTACTCTCTATTACTATATAATATATTAGTTTCACTTTTTATGCTGAATTACTGAAATAAATGAACTTTTGCACGATATTCAAATTTTTCGAGTTTCACCTGTATGCTTTGATTGAATTCACCTTCATTCTTCTACTCATTGTTCACTCTCCCAGTTGCGTCACATAACAATTAGCCTGAAAACATGAGATTGTGATATTATTTTAATTGATCACTTCAACAATGTCTTCCTTATTTTGACTTTCCCTGGATTTTGGAAATGAAACAACGGAATACACAATTCTTAATTAAAGAGGTTATGTACCACTAAAATGTCAGAAAAACACAATTTTATGCTAAACAGTCTAGAGGCTAGATTTACTAAGTGTCGTGTTTGGCAGTGATTAGAAATCGCCAGCCATTACCACGAATTTCTGGTGTTTTCTTGTTTGAAATCTACGTATTTACAAATGTGCGTTTTTGCTTGGCTATTTTGAATCATAGAAACATAGAAAGTGACGGCAGATAAGCCACATGGCCCATCTAGTCTGCCCAGTTGTTTATTTAAAACTATACTGACCTAAACCCTATTTATACTAAATTTAGTTTGAGATTTTGAATATGCTTATATTTATCCCAAGCATGTTTAAATTGTTCTCCTGTGTTAACCTCAACGGTCCTGATCCAGCCTACGCTCGGGTGTGTTTTTACGATAGTCGTAAGTGTAAAAATGGCCATTTGTACTTACTGCGCATGCTCGGGGCAGATCATGTTATGCTACGGAATTCTGAGCGTATGGGCCTTGAGTGTACCAGCTTCGTAACAACGCTCGAGGGAGTATGCCTGCCATACGAAACCTGTAAATACGCACTGAGTATTTCAGGCTAATTGTCATAACTATGCAATTATCTTAAGGAAAGTTAAGAATTTAAAAACCATAATATCCCCAAGCTTGTTACCAAGTTAAGGTAAGAGAGGTGAGATGATGAAAGCAAAATGCTTCTTTCCTTCTGGGGCATTTAAAGTCTGTCAATATGTACATAAAGAGAAAAGATCTTTCTCTAACGTGGATGAGACACAGAAGTTTGAGATTACTGAAATTATGAATTGTACCAGCACCCATGTTGTGTATTTATTAGAATGTGAATGTTGGCACAATTATGTGGGCAAAACAAAAAGGGAATTAAAAATCAGAGCTCTAGAACACATATGGAATATCATGGATAAGGTTACCAACCACAGTGTCCCATGCCACTTCTTACAGGCCCACAATGGGAAACCGTATTTTTTAAAACTGAAAGCTATTGAATTATTGGCAAAGGATAGGATAGGAGGGGATTGTCTTTGAAGCTACCCCAAAGAGAAGCTTTTTGGATTTTGATCCTAAACACTTTGTCAGATAAACGATTGAACGAGAGCTTTGATCTTATCCCTTTCTTATAAGTATTTTAAGAGCATATAATAATAATTTATTAATTTAATTCATACAAATGTTCTAAAAAGGATTCAGTGTTTTAATTTTTTAGGGGGGTTTATACTCCTCTGATTTGATTTTTTCCCCGTTCTTTTTCCAATTTACTCTCCTCTTTTATGCCTTGGCTTGTATTTACATTGTTGGTGGAAGGTATCTTTATTAATTTCATCAATATTTCTATTGATACTTTTACTGGGACCTAAAAATGTTTTTAACGCTCAGCCTGTTATAAAAACCATATTCTAAAACATCAGGTTTTATATAATTAGCCTTTTTTTTAAAACATTAAATTCTTATTAAATTTTTTAGAAATGTAGGGGGTACCGAAACAAGAAAAAAAAGGGGGGTACATATAGGTCACAAATCATATAACAATGTTATAGCAATAACAATAATTGGCAAACAAAAACATAAGTTAAGTATTAGGAAAAGTATACATATGGCCTATACGGGAGAGGTGGAATAGGGAGAGGAAAAAGAAAAGAGGATAATTTCCGGAGGATAAGAAAAAGAAAATTAATTAATGACCATTGGTTTTACTCTGGGCTTTCCGAGTCTGTACTTTCCGGCAACTCTCCAGTAATCGAGAGGGGGTTAGATTGATAGTAAGAGGACCTAGCAATGTATTCAGTCCAATTAAACCATAATATTGCTGGTGACGTAGCTTTAGAGGAATATGGCACACCTATTGTTTCCATAGTTTGGTAGAAAGTTACTTTAGCGATTAGTTTGGATATAGAGGGGATAGACTGTGATTTCCAATACTGCCCTATAAGGGTTTTAGCTGCTAGGAGGATGTGGCCAATCACATATGCATTATTAGCGGTAATACCTGTAGGGTAGGAATGCAGTAAAGCAATTTCAGGAGATAGTGGGAATTCAACCCTACATACATTAGAGATTAAGGTATCTACCGCTGCCCAAAATGGTTGAATTACAGGACATTTCCAAAAAATGTGAAATATATCGCCAATCTCTCCACATAGTCTCCAGCAATTCTTAGATTGTTGTGGCCAGATTTTGTGAAGGTAAGCTGGAGTATAGTATTATCTATGTATCAGTTTAAGTTGTCGTTCCGAGTGGTCAATACATTTAGACGATTGGAAGGAAAGTGAAAAAATATGTTCCCATTGGGAGTTAGATAGGGTAATGTTCAAATCTCGTTCCCACGCTAACTGCACACGTAACTTGGAAGAAGGGGGGTCTAGCGCCAAGGTTTTATACCAGAAAGAGGTGTCTTTTTTCCCCGTAGACTTAGTTAGTCGATACAGGAACGGTTCTGGAGGTAATACAATAGGGCCACCTCTGCGAGTTATGGTCTCCCACCAGTGTGATAGTTGTAAGTATCTAAAATGTTCAGTGGCAGGAAGGCCAAACTCTGTTTGTAAATCCGCAAAGGGTCGGGGCCCATATGAGTGAGTGATTTACGAGAGTGTGAAAATCATAATTAGCCTTTTAATACCCTTGTGATTAATGATTTCTTAGAATTTATTTTTAGGAACATATACAGTGTGTATATTTTTTTTTATTTAAGGTAGATAACCCAGGTATCTTATGTTTTAGGTGTATAAGTACATGGGCTTAATATATCTAGTTGATACCTGGTATATATAATGAAATAAGTCCACGTGTGGTTATTTTATTATTATTTATATATCGCTATGTCCAGATTGCGTTGTAACTTTGACTTTGGTTTTAAGATTTTTTTAAAGCAGTTTGACATTACTTATTGACTGCAGTTCAGCAAGTTTGAACAATTCTGATTGGTTGCCGGTTGCCATATCAATCTGACTCCACCACGCCCCCTGACAAAGTCATTCATGACAAAACACGTAGGGGTGGAGTTTTGGTCCGTCCAAGCTCAACTTTGCATCTGAGACGCTGACTACCCATCCGGCTTACTCGCACCTGCATTCAAGTCGCTGGAGACGGCAGAAGGGTTGTGAAGTACTTGTCTCACATGCGTATGTAGAGTGATTAAATGCTGTGCTATAAATAAAGTGCAAGTGTTCTATTTGGTACGCAGAACACTAGAGCACTATTGTCTGTTTTAATGAATAAAGATATTGCACTATGAAGCACCCCCTTCTCTCCTTATTTTGTTTTTAGTGTGTGTGGTGGCTCAAGAAACCAGTGTGTTAAAAGGAAAAATGCGGTCCCAACTGGGGATCTAGTGCCTACACAGACTTTCCAGAGCTTGGATTTATATAGAAAAGAAGTGGCAAGCGCTAATGGGAATGCAAGAATTATCAAAAATAAAACTATTTTTCCCAATGATTAATGTCACAATAATTTATTTAACATCATAAAACACAAATAAAAATATACAAGGATTTGCCACTTCTTTTCTTCATTGTTTGTAGTTTTTCTAAACAGGACTGGCAACCCCTGTTTGTGGTTTGAGTGCTTAGGGAATATTTACCGTATTTCCTTACGTATAAGACGCTCCCTTGTATAAGACGTGCCCCGTTTTTTGGAGCCTAAATAAAAAAAAAATGTTTTTATGTATTTTTTAACTATTATTTTAAGCATTATTTATTTAATTAAAAATGGGGTGCATCTTATACAAGGGATCAGGGGATGTAACACTGAACTTACCTTTTCTGTCCCTCCAGCAGTTTCAGACTCTCCCATGCAGCTCTGACTCAGATATATGTTTGCAACAATTTTTTAATTGAAGGGTTCAATCGTAGTCTTTGCGGAACCTGGGGCTGGTGTTGTTCATCCTCCTCACTCCTTTGTCTGCTGGCTGATATAGTTATAAAACCCATATGCCTCTCTTATATGAGCTTTTATAT
>WWET01003141.1:144212-171250 GCA_011038615.1 Limnodynastes dumerilii | reverse complement strand
GGGGGTCTTTGTTTTAATTAGTAAGGGACAGGATATACCAATGCAATACAAAACAAGGCTTAATAGCCCTGCTAAATTCTTTTAAGGTCACCGGGATGGAGTGAAATAAAAACAAATAATACTGTGACAGAGCCATATTTCCCAAAAACACCCTATGAAGGCTAGCTAAACTTTCCTTTTTTACCAAATGCTGGGCCACCAGCCACTAATGAGTCAACAGGACGAGATTACAGGCAAAGCCTGTTTGCACGGCACTGAACTAAGGCACAGTTAATCCTCAATTGCAGGAACATAATTGCTCTTTTTAAGGTGATCGGTCAACATAATGCAGGATGGGGGAACTTTATCCAGACTGTAACCAGTCAGCGAGCAACAATCAACCACACAAATCTACTTAACCGAGTGCACTCCAATATGTACACAATGGCCCACAATCCCCGACACTACAGTAACTCACTGCACCCCAATATCTACAAAGGCCCCTATCACCTACAGCACCTGCTTCATATCCACAAAGGGGCCATAACCTAGTCCGAATCCCCCCCGACCAAATATCAACAGAGATGCTCCCACAGTCAACTCAAGGGCCCTACTCCAACCCACAATACAATGTCATCTCTTTGACACCTCAATAACATGCACATAGCACATGAAAATGTGCAGAGAAGCCTCTGTCACCTCCAGGACCCCCTATAATATCCACAGAGGGCCTTACCTCAGCTATCCTTCATATTACAATTCTGCTTCTTCTAATATCCCAATATCATACACAATGCACCCCCAATATCTAAAGACATGCGATCTCTCATCTCCCAACCCACTTTACAGCCCCCATTCCCCCATCAACTGAAAAATGTCCACAGAATGCCCTAACCCAGCAACCCTGCTTCAATTAAGTTGCAACTACCTTACCCCCTAATAATTTACACACTGAAATGCATTATTTACAGATAGTCCGCATGTCATCTCTATAGCTCCATAAATATGAGAGCCCTAACTCTGCTACCCATCCCCAATACAGACCTTGACAACACAAAATCTATGCTACCTACCATAAATACAGACTCTGACATGCCAACATCTACAGAGAGGTCACCTGTCATTTCAGGGGCACATTACCAACCACAGAAGGCCTAAACCCACCAAGAATATGGACGCTGACACCCTAATATCTTCACATGTCATCTCAGGGGCTCATAATCAAAGATCTACCCACCATGAATATGGACACTGACACCCCAAAATCTCAGGACAGGCCACCTGTCATCTCAGGGAGCCCCAACATCTGCAGAGGGCCCATCCCCAGCTACCCACCATGAATAAGGACAGTGATACCCCAGTATCTCAGGACAGGCCACATGTCATCTCAGGAACCCCCAACATCTCCAGCTACCCACCATGAATATAGACCCTGACACCCCAATATCTTAGAAAAGGCCACCTGTCATCTCAGGGATCCCTAATACCTCCAGAGGGTCCTTCCCCAGGTACCTACCTTAAATATGGACCATGACACCCAATATCTCAGGACAGGCCACCTGTCATCTGAGGGGCACATAACCAACCACAGAAGGCCCATCCCCACCTACCCACCACGAATAAGGACCCTGATACCCCAATATCTCAGGACAGGCCACCTGTCAACTCAGGGACTCCCAACATCTCCAGCTACCCACCATGAATATAGACCCTGGCACCCCAATATCTTAGAACAGGCCACCTGTCATCTCAGGGACTCCCAACATCTCCAGCTACCCACCATGAATATAGACCCTGACACCCCAATATCTTAGAACAGGCCACCTGTCATCTCAGGGATCCCTAATATCTCCAGAGGGCCCATCCCCAGCTACCTACCATAAATATGGACCCTGACACCCCAATGTCTCAGGATAGGCCACCTGTCATCTCAATGATCCCAACATCTCCAGAGGGCCCCCTTCCCCAACTTCCCACTATGCATACACACCATGACACCCCAATAACACGCTGCACCCCAATATCTCCAGAGCAGCCCCTATATCTGCAGAGCCGGCCCTACCCCGCCTGAGCCTCTATACCCCAGCCAGGAGACCACAGACATGTCCCTGACAGCCTCCCAGACTGCACCCCAGCCCCACCAGGGACAACCCCCGCCATGACCCCGAGATAAGACCGTCCGTGGCCCCGCACTGAGGTAACACACCCCTACCCCCCTCACCTCCAGTCCCAGCAGCCGCGTAGCGATCCCCGGCGAAGGAAGGAACTATCCCGAAGTCGGCAGCGCAGCCATCTTGGATATCCGGCTCGCCGACGTGTACATTGCTACGTCACACGCCCCTGACGTGAAGACGTCGCGGCTTCCAGCTCACTAACAACAGCCAGACGAGACAAGGGGGCGGGGACTGCAGCCGGAAAGTGTCGCTCCGCTGCGGGGAGACATCTTTTTGGTGTACTTCTCTGAGGTAACAGAACATATAACCATTTTTGCCCCCCGAAAAGGCGGAAATGAGTGGCCAGTGATAATGGCAAAATTGCCAAAAAAAAAAGCAAAACTAAAAAAAAAAACCCCTGGTGCATGCGCACTGTTTCACTGGAGTCTGAACTGTAATGCGCATGCGTGACGGATATCCGCAGGCCATAGTTACCAGTACCACATAGCAGCCAGGACACACATGTATTTACTCACTGTATGATATATACATCGCATTTACTTTATGGCTGCCATTGTATGGCTTGTAGCACTGCTACTGTATCTCAGCCATTATATACAGTATAATTATACTATAGTAGGTATATGTGGCTATTGCTGCATAGTACTCAGGCAGGCTAGAACAAGCAAGTGCTGGGCCTGGGTGTAAATATTTGCTGCACCCATTGCTGAGGCTGTGCAGTCTGTGATGTAACAATGTCACCTCTCTAGACCTTCATTTGTAGCATTGATCCGTAGGGTATGATCTGTGTTGGGGCAGGCCCTTCAGTCACTGCAGGACCCTGTACATGGTGGTGGTTGCACTGACTCACTCTGCCTCTGCTCAGACAAGAGTAAAATATGGTCATGGGGGTAGGTCAAGGATTGAATAATGCCTTTGAGAGGAAGAGGCGGTGCCACACGCATGAGAGAGGAAGAGCCGGGGCCACACAAGCATAAGAGAGGAAGAGGCAGGGCCACACGCATGAAAGAGGAAGAGGCGGTGCCACACGCATCAGAGAGGAAGAGGCGATGCCACACTCCCATGAGAAAGGAAGAGGTGGTGCCACACGCATGAGAGAGGAAGAGGCGGTGCCACACAAGCATAAGAGAGGAAGAGGCGGTGCCACAATCCCATGAGAAAGGAAGAGGCGGTGCCACACACGCATGAGAGAGGAAGAGGTGGTGCCACACGCATGAGAGGAAGAGGTGGTGCCACACACGCATGAGAGAGGAATAGGCGGTGCCACACACGCATGAGAGAGGAAGAGGCGGTGCCACACGCATGAGGAAGAGGCGGTGCCAGAGGAAGAGGCGGTGTCACACATATAAGAGTGAGAGGAAGAGGCGGTGTCACACATATAAGAGTGAGAGGAAGAGGCGGTGTCACACATATAAGAGTGAGAGGAAGAGGCGGTGTCACACATATAAGAGTGAGAGGAAGAGGCGGTGTCACACATATAAGAGTGAGAGGAAGAGGCGGTGTCACACATATAAGAGTGAGAGGAAGAGGCGGTGTCACACATATAAGAGTGAGAGGAAGAGGCGGTGTCACACATATAAGAGTGAGAGGAAGAGGCGGTGTCACACATATAAGAGTGAGAGGAAGAGGCGGTGTCACACATATAAGAGTGAGAGGAAGAGGCGGTGTCACACATATAAGAGTGAGAGGAAGAGGCGGTGTCACACATATAAGAGTGAGAGGAAGAGGCGGTGTCACACATATAAGAGTGAGAGGAAGAGGCGGTGTCACACATATAAGAGTGAGAGGAAGAGGCGGTGTCACACATATAAGAGTGAGAGGAAGAGGCGGTGTCACACATATAAGAGTGAGAGGAAGAGGCGGTGTCACACATATAAGAGTGAGAGGAAGAGGCGGTGTCACACATATAAGAGTGAGAGGAAGAGGCGGTGTCACACATATAAGAGTGAGAGGAAGAGGCGGTGTCACACATATAAGAGTGAGAGGAAGAGGCGGTGTCACACATATAAGAGTGAGAGGAAGAGGCGGTGTCACACATATAAGAGTGAGAGGAAGAGGCGGTGTCACACATATAAGAGTGAGAGGAAGAGGCGGTGTCACACATATAAGAGTGAGAGGAAGAGGCGGTGTCACACATATAAGAGTGAGAGGAAGAGGCGGTGTCACACATATAAGAGTGAGAGGAAGAGGCGGTGTCACACATATAAGAGTGAGAGGAAGAGGCGGTGTCACACATATAAGAGTGAGAGGAAGAGGCGGTGTCACACATATAAGAGTGAGAGGAAGAGGCGGTGTCACACATATAAGAGTGAGAGGAAGAGGCGGTGTCACACATATAAGAGTGAGAGGAAGAGGCGGTGTCACACATATAAGAGTGAGAGGAAGAGGCGGTGTCACACATATAAGAGTGAGAGGAAGAGGCGGTGTCACACATATAAGAGTGAGAGGAAGAGGCGGTGTCACACATATAAGAGTGAGAGGAAGAGGCGGTGTCACACATATAAGAGTGAGAGGAAGAGGCGGTGTCACACATATAAGAGTGAGAGGAAGAGGCGGTGTCACACATATAAGAGTGAGAGGAAGAGGCGGTGTCACACATATAAGAGTGAGAGGAAGAGGCGGTGTCACACATATAAGAGTGAGAGGAAGAGGCGGTGTCACACATATAAGAGTGAGAGGAAGAGGCGGTGTCACACATATAAGAGTGAGAGGAAGAGGCGGTGTCACACATATAAGAGTGAGAGGAAGAGGCGGTGTCACACATATAAGAGTGAGAGGAAGAGGCGGTGTCACACATATAAGAGTGAGAGGAAGAGGCGGTGTCACACATATAAGAGTGAGAGGAAGAGGCGGTGTCACACATATAAGAGTGAGAGGAAGAGGCGGTGTCACACATATAAGAGTGAGAGGAAGAGGCGGTGTCACACATATAAGAGTGAGAGGAAGAGGCGGTGTCACACATATAAGAGTGAGAGGAAGAGGCGGTGTCACACATATAAGAGTGAGAGGAAGAGGCGGTGTCACACATATAAGAGTGAGAGGAAGAGGCGGTGTCACACATATAAGAGTGAGAGGAAGAGGCGGTGTCACACATATAAGAGTGAGAGGAAGAGGCGGTGTCACACATATAAGAGTGAGAGGAAGAGGCGGTGTCACACATATAAGAGTGAGAGGAAGAGGCGGTGTCACACATATAAGAGTGAGAGGAAGAGGCGGTGTCACACATATAAGAGTGAGAGGAAGAGGCGGTGTCACACATATAAGAGTGAGAGGAAGAGGCGGTGTCACACATATAAGAGTGAGAGGAAGAGGCGGTGTCACACATATAAGAGTGAGAGGAAGAGGCGGTGTCACACATATAAGAGTGAGAGGAAGAGGCGGTGTCACACATATAAGAGTGAGAGGAAGAGGCGGTGTCACACATATAAGAGTGAGAGGAAGAGGCGGTGTCACACATATAAGAGTGAGAGGAAGAGGCGGTGTCACACATATAAGAGTGAGAGGAAGAGGCGGTGTCACACATATAAGAGTGAGAGGAAGAGGCGGTGTCACACATATAAGAGTGAGAGGAAGAGGCGGTGTCACACATATAAGAGTGAGAGGAAGAGGCGGTGTCACACATATAAGAGTGAGAGGAAGAGGCGGTGTCACACATATAAGAGTGAGAGGAAGAGGCGGTGTCACACATATAAGAGTGAGAGGAAGAGGCGGTGTCACACATATAAGAGTGAGAGGAAGAGGCGGTGTCACACATATAAGAGTGAGAGGAAGAGGCGGTGTCACACATATAAGAGTGAGAGGAAGAGGCGGTGTCACACATATAAGAGTGAGAGGAAGAGGCGGTGTCACACATATAAGAGTGAGAGGAAGAGGCGGTGTCACACATATAAGAGTGAGAGGAAGAGGCGGTGTCACACATATAAGAGTGAGAGGAAGAGGCGGTGTCACACATATAAGAGTGAGAGGAAGAGGCGGTGTCACACATATAAGAGTGAGAGGAAGAGGCGGTGTCACACATATAAGAGTGAGAGGAAGAGGCGGTGTCACACATATAAGAGTGAGAGGAAGAGGCGGTGTCACACATATAAGAGTGAGAGGAAGAGGCGGTGTCACACATATAAGAGTGAGAGGAAGAGGCGGTGTCACACATATAAGAGTGAGAGGAAGAGGCGGTGTCACACATATAAGAGTGAGAGGAAGAGGCGGTGTCACACATATAAGAGTGAGAGGAAGAGGCGGTGTCACACATATAAGAGTGAGAGGAAGAGGCGGTGTCACACATATAAGAGTGAGAGGAAGAGGCGGTGTCACACATATAAGAGTGAGAGGAAGAGGCGGTGTCACACATATAAGAGTGAGAGGAAGAGGCGGTGTCACACATATAAGAGTGAGAGGAAGAGGCGGTGTCACACATATAAGAGTGAGAGGAAGAGGCGGTGTCACACATATAAGAGTGAGAGGAAGAGGCGGTGTCACACATATAAGAGTGAGAGGAAGAGGCGGTGTCACACATATAAGAGTGAGAGGAAGAGGCGGTGTCACACATATAAGAGTGAGAGGAAGAGGCGGTGTCACACATATAAGAGTGAGAGGAAGAGGCGGTGTCACACATATAAGAGTGAGAGGAAGAGGCGGTGTCACACATATAAGAGTGAGAGGAAGAGGCGGTGTCACACATATAAGAGTGAGAGGAAGAGGCGGTGTCACACATATAAGAGTGAGAGGAAGAGGCGGTGTCACACATATAAGAGTGAGAGGAAGAGGCGGTGTCACACATATAAGAGTGAGAGGAAGAGGCGGTGTCACACATATAAGAGTGAGAGGAAGAGGCGGTGTCACACATATAAGAGTGAGAGGAAGAGGCGGTGTCACACATATAAGAGTGAGAGGAAGAGGCGGTGTCACACATATAAGAGTGAGAGGAAGAGGCGGTGTCACACATATAAGAGTGAGAGGAAGAGGCGGTGTCACACATATAAGAGTGAGAGGAAGAGGCGGTGTCACACATATAAGAGTGAGAGGAAGAGGCGGTGTCACACATATAAGAGTGAGAGGAAGAGGCGGTGTCACACATATAAGAGTGAGAGGAAGAGGCGGTGACACACATATAAGAGTGACAGGAAGAGGCGGTGTCACACATATAAGAGTGACAGAAAGAGGCGTTGCCACACATATAAGAGGAAGAGGCGGTGCCATGTGCGCATAAGAGGAAGAAAGAGGCAGTGCCATGCAGACACAAGAGAGTGAAAGCAAGGCCATGCTCCCGAGAGAGTAAGA
This sequence comes from Limnodynastes dumerilii, assembly GCA_011038615.1. NCBI lineage: Eukaryota > Metazoa > Chordata > Amphibia > Anura > Limnodynastidae > Limnodynastes > Limnodynastes dumerilii. The sequence continues at coordinate 163,820 of WWET01003141.1, read as the reverse complement.
GACAGTGCCATGTACATAAACGAAATGCAGATACAGTGCCACACACACAAGAGAGAAAAGGTGGCAGGCACAAGAGATTGGAAGAGACAATGCCATGCGAAAGAGAGGAAGAGATAGTGCCACATACAAGAAAGAGAGGAAGAGAATGAGGCGGAACCATGTGCACATAAGAGAGAAAGAGGCGGAGCCTTGTGCACATGAGAGAGGAAGAGGCGGAGCCATGTGCACATGAGAGAGGAAGGCCGGCAGGTGCTGAGCGCTGGATAGGAGGGAGGTGGTCTATGTGCCACACGGAGGAGCTGTTGAAAATGGACAGGGATCACAGAGTATTTTAATATAACCAATTTCTTTGGTGTTAAAATTTCAAGACATCCACGTCCACGATGCATCCAATCCCAGCATCCAAATATTAAGAACAGCACAAAACTGTAATACAATTATTACCACCAACCAAATCGCTGGACCTGTCCGGCTCAAAGACCAACAAGTCCCTGACGTGTCCCCTCTCCGAGATTCACAGGACGCTATAATTGCTACTTTCCTTTCCTCCAGCGCACCACTAGAGGGAGACAAAGTCATAAAATCGAACTGCAGAGCTGGATTTTAAAGCAGGGTTTCCATGAGAGCATTGAAGGGGACAGGAATGGGCAGTGCTGTTTATATGTTGCTATGGGCAACATCTCCACTTTTCCTTTTCCACAGTTTAGTAAATCTGGCCCCATGTGTGCGTTCTGTGGCTACGTGAACATGGTGGTTATACATGGAGGGCATAGGGGAGGTATTTAAACAGGACAGTTAGGGCTTAGTTAATCGCTTACGTACAATCACCCATTACTCTTCAGCCCCATTTTTGGAGGGGAGCATGCGTAAGAGTTAAGATAGGAAATGATCGAACGTTAGGTACTTTTAAATGTTTAACGTTTTCTTGGCAAATGGTGTTTGTGCTGTTAACTAAAGACATATGTAAGTTTCATATTGGTGACGTATCAAAGTATGAGGAAGAATAGATAAAAATAGGTAACAAAGTGAAATACTTTATTACTGATGTTGCATTTGAATTGAAATGTATGTAAAATTGCATTGCTTGAAATAAGTTATAAACAAAAATAAAAGTTAAGATAGGGTCCAGAAGTCCAGTACGTGTGAGGTGAGTGCGCTCACGCTGCGGAGAATTACCAGCACTGTGTGTACTTCGTTCTGGTTCCGGTCCAGTGTGATGGGTCTCATGTTGTGCATTATACATTAAAAATATCTCAAATCAAACTTTAAAATGAGGAATCTGTTCTCCCTAACGTTAGACAGGTCAGTGCAGCAGAATCTCCTCCCCAATGATCACTTGTCACACAACTTTATTATCCCCTGGACACAAGCGGCTGACACTCCCCAAATACCTATTTCCGATGTTCCCTTGGGAAATATTACTGGCGGAAGAAACGCCAGTGGCTTATAATAGGGGCACAGCCCAGCTCCAGGGGACGCATTCTCTGTAAAGACTCGAATATCTAATATATATTAAGACATAAAATATCAGGAATTAGAATGAAATGAGTAATTACCGAATTTATTTACATCAATTTACCATTATTTCCAAAACCCGCAGACCCGCTGCCGCATCGGACAGGCTAGTGATAAGGGTTAGGCTATGGGCAGGGGAGTCTTAGGGTCAGGCTGCAGGGAAGAGCGTCTTAGGGTCAGTTTGCTATAAAAAAAGCCCTTTCAAATAATGGCTGTTCTGGCCGCCAAGCCACACCCCAGCTCCAGGACTTACAGTGTAAACACTATCGCATAGAGAATCGTGGCCTCTGCGAGCAAAATAAAATAGAGCAATCTTAAAGATGCACTCACTGAGAGACCTGGATTTCCTGAGTGCCTGTAAATATAGTGCTCACTGCAAACAGGCTTCTAATTATAGAGCGCACAACAGTTGTAACAACAGGAACTTGTACAGGTCATTTAACAAGACAGCCCAATAGGAAGTGGTCAGCGAGTCATGGTCAAGACTGAACGGCTTCCAAACACGACACAACACGCATAGATTTACTAAAGCTTTCTTACACACGTGAGTCCATTCATACGGATCATCTGATTCATGCATCTGATCCACAACTCTGCTCTAAACCCTACCTTAAATGAGACGCATTCTCCGCAAAGAAAATGGTATTTTCCAAATACAGACAGCCAAAAGCTCATTTTCAGGTGGCTCGATTTAGAAAATATTAGTGATTAGAAACTTTCATTAATGAATGGGTAAGTATGGTGAACTTATTTTATTACCCATTCATTATTTCCAATAGAATCCCCATAGAGGTGCGCACACAGTCTGCGAATTTTGCCTACCGTAATAGATGGGGGGGAAAATCGCACTATAAGGTTTTTCCCATCTTTGTGGCAGATAGGATCGGGCTCTTAGGGTCAGGCTGCAGGAAGGAGAGGGTTAGGATTAGGCTGCAGGGAGGAGAAGGTTAGGGTAATGGGAGGGTTAGGGTTAGGCTGCAGGGAGGAGATTGTTAGGGTAATGGAAGGGGAGGGTTAGGCTGCAGGGAGGAGAAGGTTAGGGTAATGATTAGGACAAGGGTTGGGGTTACATAAATATTTACCATTTGCCGCTATATCTTTGTCCTGAGGATGATCAATGGCTTCTCTTTGGTGAGGCAGAAGCAATCCATTTGAAAGTCAGTTCAGTACTGGCTGGTATAAAATGTCCCCTTTTAAAATAGGGCCATTCTAACCGCAGACCCACACCCCCTTAAATTTACTCACCCGCCTCACATAAAATGACACACATAAGGCTTAGCCAAGCCCTTACTGTACAATTAGCTTGGATTCCCAGTCCACAGTTCATACACCCAGGGTCACGCACCCCCGCCGGAGGCAGCATTCCGATGTGGAACGCAGCCCATACGCCTGCGCAGATACAGTAACCAGGGTACAGGATACCTACACGGCTATGCATAACTACCCTCGTTATTCAGGATCCCACCCTTACTTATTATTTAGCATATTAGCTCATATAACAGTTATCAAATTAGAGGTCGTCCCCTCCAGAAAGTAGACTGGGTTTTGCGTGCAATAACCAAAGCATTGTTTACGTACATTTGTGTATCCAATTTTGCTATCACAATTAAATATGTGGTAATAGTCATTCCCCATGGTTAAAAAAACTAAAAAGTAATTAAAAAAAAACTATTTTTCATTCACTAATGCTAAAAACAAAAAAATCCTCCCAAATATGAAGTTTTCTACCCCCAATGACCCCTCTTTAACATAAAATGAGTATATCCCATTCAAAACAAACTTGTTGCATATTCGAGGCATAAAAAGAATGTATGATTTATATTGTTTTATTATAACAAAAGATAAGTTTACAAAAAGCAGTAACAAAAAAAAATACAACAGTTTTGCAAACTACAACTTTGCAGATAGATATAATATTGTTTTTCACTACAATCTATAGACTTGTGGGTTTTACATTTCTTTACATCTTGAGATGGGGTCCTCCTGATAGGTATCAGCATGCCATAGAAGAAGTGTAAATGCAGGGAAAAAAAGGGTCAAGTCTTTTCCTAATTACAACACAGTTTTCTGCTTTGTTCTAACCCCCTCAGTGCAGGGGGTAAGGCTGTTGTTCCATCTCCAAGTTCAACCGAATAACCTGGTAAAAGGTTCTATAATAAAGTCCACGGTGTCTTTGTTCCAGTTCGGTAAAAATATCTGGCACGTCTAACCCGATACGCGATAAAAATTCAGGACGTCCACATAGATTTTTTAAACAAAATCTACATTATTTATATATGTACAAAGCTTAGAAATTGTTTTGCCACAGGCTTGTACCAAATATCATTTCCTTGTGTGTGGTTGTCTTACTGAGTCACCAATCCCAAAACCAGAGAGACAAGGGTCCGAGAAAAGATGCCATTAATCACCCATTATAACAAATAAGATACAAATGTCAAAATTGGCGAGTTTGCGACAACGTCTCTTTCGTCACACTTTTTTTTATATATTACAAAATAATTAAAAACAAATGAAATGTCTTTGCATCAAGAACAGATTTTTTTCTTTAATATACTGCCCATTGTCTTTAATGTTTTTGGCAGTAGATTAAAAAAATTGTCCTAACCAAGCAAATTAATTATGAGCAATTCTACAACCCAGAGTAATACTTGGCCAAAAAAAAACATGTCTAAAATATATATATATATTTTTATACTTTACAAAACATGTACAATGTTTGTTTTTTACTGGGAATATTAAATTGGTTTGTTCTTTAAAATTGATCAATTAAAAAAAAAAACATAATAAATACCCAATTTAATATCAAGAATTTGTTATTACATTTGCACAAAAAGATCTGTTACATCCTTGAAAACACAAGAATATAATAAAATCCTAATAAAAGAAATGTTTAAAAATAAGATACAAGATCACTTGTTGAAATCAAAACAAAATAAAAATAACTCATAAATAAAAAGGGCAGTGTTTTATGGTTTGGGTCATAGGAAACAAATAAATACTAAAAATATCAAAAATGTTTGCAAATATAAAACTGTATAAAACAAAATCATCCTTCAGTCTGTTGACGTTTATGAAATTTATCCCCAGCAAAGAGGGCCATCCTCTAAAAATAGAGTTTATTTGAAAGCTTCAGGAATGTGGTTCGGTTGGGTCTGTATATTGGTTGGTGGGCTCGATATACCTTCTGACCAATCGGAAATGTTGGAATGAGGGGAGGAACTTGACCACTGGTCAGGTGATTCAGGAGATGGTGTCAGGAAAGGGTGGTCGGGCACCTGTAACTGGTGGCTAGGGGTATTGTCCATGGGGGAGGAGTAACTGTGCTGCGATGGTGGCGTTAAGAACTGGGTGGTGGTCATAGATTGCGTGAGGGTGGTTGGCAGAGAACTTGTTAAGATCTGAGTGTCCTGGGGCATGATGGCATGGAGACCATTACTCGTCATCTGCTGCATGTCTGATTGAGATAGATCGCTCGTACAGAAGGGGGCGCCAATATGGCCACTGGCGCTCGTTGCATTGTGCTGCTGTTGCTGTTGGATACTTTGTTGCTGCAGCTGTAAGTTCTGTTGCTGCATTTGTTGTATCTGCTGAGCTTGCAGAGGATGAGTTTGGGCGGTCATCCGGCCATTGGGCATCACCTGGTAAGTCATCATCTGTGACAGGGCAGTCGTCTGCATGCCAGTATGCAAGGGGTTCATCTGGCCATGCTGTAGGGCTGCGGTTTGCTGATGCCCGCTTTGCTGCATGTTATTTCTTAAGGGGTTGTATTGGTTTGGGACCATCCTGTTTTGCAACCTAGTTAACCAATCACACTGGCCGTTTATAGCCATTCCTCCACCCATTGTGAACTGCATGGGAGTGCCATTTATGATTGTGGGGTTAGACACCGTTAGCTGCCCAAGACGTGGAGTCATGGTCTCAAAGGCCATTCGATTGGAGCCACCAACCATTTCTTGCTTAGTGGTCATATTCATGTGATTCATGTTGATATGCGAATCTTGCATATTGGTGAGGTGGTTGAGAGGCATCGATGGAGATTGCTGAAACGGAGAGGTCATTAGAGGAGGAGAGGACACGTCCGACAAGTACCCATGGGGTGACTCCAATGAGTCCACTGGAGAGAGGACACCAGAGCTGTTGGAATCTAAAAGGCCGCTCTTGCCGTCTTGGGACTTTTTCCTCCTGGCTTTAAGGTCTTTAGAATCTTTGCACCCAGCGGCCTTGGCACTCGGTTTCCGAGCTTTCTTGCCTTGACCTGCCGACTTCATGTTTCCAATATACCCGTTGGGGGAGCAAATGGGAGGAGATAAGGTTGGCGCTCCCATCGGACCATTGTGCAACTGTGGACTCCTCACAAGGTTATAGTCGTCCAGTAACCGGACGATGTCGTGATGCATGCGTTCTTGTGCGATGTCGCGAGGAAGCCTGTCCATGTGGTCAGTGATGTCTCTGTTTGAGTAGTGATCCAGAAGCACTTTGGCGGTTTCATAGCTTCCTTCTCTTGCGGCAAGGAACAGCGGCGTCTCTTCCTGCAAACACAAACATCCACGGAAAATAAGAGAAAACAATAATATGCCGACTTTTCCAAACAAAAGCTAATTTCAGTGGAATGAAGCAGCAGATAGAAATGATATATTTTTATAGGGTTTTTTTTGTTACCTTGTTATTTTGCATATCCTTATTGGCGCCATTTTTCAGGAGAACAGATGCAGCCTCCACGTTATTCACAGCCGCTGCCCAGTGCAAGGCGGATTTTCCTAAATCAGAGAGGTAAAAAGGTTAGGAAATGGCACAGATTACTTTGGCACAATGCACAGCAGGTTGGCTGTATATAGTCACCTAGTTCGTCCACTGCGTTGACATCGGCATGGGAATTGATGAGTTCTTCCACCATGCCCTCTACAGCCAGACGGGCCGCAAGGATCAGGGGGGTTGTGCCATCATTCATGCGGGCATCTAAGTCTGTTGCTCTGTTCCGAATAAGGATCTGTTCCAGAAGAGAGGAGAAGCGTTTACCATAATGGTAGCCAAAACACCAGTCATCATTTGGTCATTTCTACTTTCAAAGCCAGATGAAATGTGTGAAGCCGGCAACACATTTAAGGTTGACCCCTACTTTCTTCAAGGCTCTGACACCACTGCCCTGCACCCAATATTCTAGGATTGGTCCAACGCTGAGGCAGGTTGACCAATCCAATTATTGGACCATACATCAGATGACCGGCTGATAATCATGCTGGACGCCAAACTACCTGACAAAATTATACCACTACCCAGAGCAGCCCATGACCATACGGATGCAAATCTAACCTTCAAAAGGGGATCCTTAATCTCAGAAAAACACTGACACGGAGAAAGGACATAAAAATGGTTTGGACGCCAATTGCAGTCTTCGGGTAGCCTTCTAAACCACACAACTGAGACCCACAGTCGGGATGATGATAATAAACGTACCTGGAATACACCTTGAGCGTCAGCTGCTACGGCAGCATGCAGCGGAGTCCGCCCCATGTTGTCCTGGACATTGGCGTCTGCACTGGACTCCAGCAGGCGCTTGGCCGCATCGGCACGAGCATACCGCGCCGCCAGGTGAAGTGCCGTCTCTCCAGTCCGGTCCGTTTGATTGTGAAGATTGGCGCCTTGGCCGATGAAATCGGAGATCATGTTGGCCGAGGCATCTTCCTCTTCCTCGCTGTTTCCAGTCTCCAATCCACCGCCACTACACGCCGCAATCATGAGTGGGGTGAAGCCATCTGCAAACAAATACACCAGTCACTAAATATGATGCCATAAAAATACTGAAGAACGTGCAAATCTATTCATACAAGGGATTTCAAGCCTACGCACATGAAGACTGTTGCATCCTATAAAAGAAGCCTCCTAAAAAATCGTAACAAGACGGATATAGATATAGTCATACCAGGTCCGCGAACATTAACGTCCATGCAGTCCGCATCGATCTCTCCCTGTGGTGGTGTTGGTGCCATGGAAGGTGCACGGAGGTCGGCAGCATCTAGATGTTGTTGGGTCCACTGTCTGTGGTCAGTCTGATCGCTCAGGTCAGGAAGCATCACTTGGTCTTCAAACTGGAAGAAATGAGATTACTGAGCACCACAAAAAACTACAAAAGCCATAAAAACGCAGCATTGGACTACCACACAACATGCCCTACTCCATATGGGATAAAACTTTCTAACACCCTGAAACAAAATCCCTCCAAAAAACGTAAGACTTACCCGGAACCTCTTGTTGTCCAGAGTGTCTTCGTCACCCCACTCGTTTTGATTATCGTCCATCAGAGAACCATCTGCACCATTTTTCAGGGGCCTTAAAGGATAACAGAAGAGAAAAATATGAACATTGATATCCATGGTGCATTAATCACAGCAAATATGGAAGAATAATTAAAATACAAAAGCTAACAAGTTACAATATTACGTTCCCAACCTTATAATAAAATCCAAAAAGGTAGGAGGAAGCCAAAATAAACAAACTACAAAAAATGCATAAAACACAAATTCAAAAACACTTTCTAGGAAATAAAAAATAAATAAAAATAAAAAAAAAATAAAAAGGAAAAACAAAAGATGAATGAAACAAAACTATTAGATATTGGGTTGTATTCATTCAGCAAAACAATACGTGATCTAACAGATAAAAGTACTTACTTTAACCCCACAGAATCTTCACCAAGAGGCTCCCGCCGTTTCTTCTTGTTGGACTCTTTGGCAATGTAACCCTCCGGGAACCAGAGATGTCCATGCTCTCTACGCCTCTTCTTATTCACGATCACCCCCACGACTATGAAGATCACCAGGACAGCAAATGCCCCTACGCCCAAACCAGGATAGAGTGGAGAGTCGATTGGCGGGGAGGACGACTCACCTGAGGAAAAGCAAGAGGACCTTTGTAAGACAGACATTAAAGCAGCATTTACCATCAGCAGCAAAAGGAAAATGAACGGACGTTTGTGTAGAATAAATGCAGCGACACGTCAGGATTCTGAAAATCAGGTTATTTTCTATTACTCATCAGAATTGCAAATTACCCTTAAAATTCTCTCCTGCCCCAGACGGTGGTATCAAGAGAAAAAGGGTTTACTTTACGCCTTTAAGAAAACGGATTAATCAACTTCACATCACTCCACTTTCATTGAGCTGTTAAGACAGAGGATTTAGCTGGGATTTTGGAGATTCTACTTATGCTATTGATCAATTTCTCGCTCTTCTCTCTTCTTAAAGAATTAATGATCACAATATCAATCCAGGGAGGGGGGGAGCAAGGAAATACATTAAAGAAAGATTTAACACTGAGTTGGGTGGAATAACATTAAAGCTTTTGACATTGTTGTTTATAAAAAGATCTTAATTTATATATATTTTTTTGGGCACAGTTGTGGAAACGTGATTGCGGTAAATATGGTGGCCATAGACCAACTTCAATGAGCATTGGTGTTAAAAACAAAAAACAAAGATCATCTGTTATTGGTGTAACTGGAAATTTTTTCCTATTATTAATTCACATTAATCTCACTTAATAACATGAGTCCACGTACGTACATAAAGTTATGATTTAATAACGTAACTTAGTTTTGTAGGATGGCTTTTAATAAAAAATGGGCTGTGTGCAAAGGTGGGCAGGGGAACATTTAAATTTTACAGTGTTATCACCCACTTATGAGCGAATCAGCAGTCAGACGGACCGCTGATCCGCAAGTGACTTAAGGGTGCCTCATGGCAGCATCAGTCATACTGTTAACGACAGAGAGGGGAATTATTAACATTTATTCATATAGTGCCACAAATTGTCCGCAGCGCTCTACAGAAAATAGACTTTCTTATCTGTCCGTGCCCCTATTGAAGCTACATACGAAGGTCCTTAACACATACAGACACATTAGGGTTAAGTTATTCAGCAGCCAATTAACCAACCAGCATGTTTTTGGAATGTGGGAGGAAACCGGAGCACCTGGAGGAAACCCACACAGGCACAGGGAGAACATACACACTCCACACAGATAAGCCCTAGTCCAGGAATCAAACTCATGACCTCAGCGCTGAGACACAATGCTACTCACTGAGCCACTGTGCTGCTCCAGGGCAGGGGGAGTTCACGCCCCTCTCTCTTATGGAATTAACCACCACCACACATACGGAAAACACATGGGGGATGTAGATCTGGTCGGAAATCTTTTTAATGTTGGACAGTCGCAGGGTCCGTATTATAATGTTGGAAATCACAGCTCAAGCCTCCATAAATGTCACTGTTCACACTCCCCCAGTGTCTAGCTGGTTAAAGATATCCATGTTTTAAACCCAAGCGTTCACTTACTTTTCACTGCTTCTATCTTATACGGGATGTCTAGACTGCCAAGCGAGGCCAGCGCTCCGAGGAAGGCCGCAACGTCTTTTGCGCTGTTGAAACATTGCGTGGAAGCCTGGAAGCATTGGCGATTGTCTATCTCCAAGTAAACGATGGACCTGTATGAGGAAAATTACAACATATTAATGAGACTGTTTCTACATGATGCGTTAATAGAATCTAAATTAAAGGGCTTATTGCACGATAATAAAATCAGGATCCCTGGACTATAGGGAACAATATACCCACCCTTTAATCTCCAGCTGGTCCAGCTCCCTCCTATACCGCGCGGGCACCAGTGTATCCTTCACACGGCTGAAGATGGCTCCTGGCGCATCGGACCACTCCTGCGTTGACCTCTTAATGTGATGTTTCTTCAGCTCCTCCTTGTTACCGTAGTATGGGATGATCATATATTCACCATTCTTGTTCCTCTTGAAGACCACATTGGTATGAAGGATCCGACTCAACTCCCGGAGGAAATTGAAGGAATTATTCTTCAGCCGTTCGGGGGGCATCAAGACGACCACCACCAGGGTGCCCTCAGCCAGTTTCTCAGGCATGTTGTTGGCGCAGTCCAAGCCATCCCATTCACATTCTGCACTATTGCAGCCTTGGTCACAGTGACCATCTCGGAAGTGGTCCTTGCAGTACTGGTCATACAGAGGACTAGGGGAAAAGAGGTGGAGAGCAGATAGAAGAACAGAGGTTAGCTACAGGCAATAATGAGACAGCCTCTAGGGGTGTGTGAGAGATGGGCGCCCAGGAAGCAAGGCTGAACGCGGCCCCATCAGGTTAATACATAAGGTTAAATTGGTTACGGTGTCAGGCCAAAGGGGCACCTGATTTGGCACTAAAATTTCTAGATACGGCATTGAGATTCGCCACTAGAATTCTGCTTCTAGCAAAAGAATATTGTAATAAGAATGGACCAAATCTGTTTTTTCAGCACTTGGAAATCGGAACACAGGTTCTGTGCCAAGAAGACACCGTATACACGCATGCCAGCGATCAAACCGCTAGCCAATCACAGCCTGCCATGACCGCACAGGATACAGGAAAGGGGAGCTAGATAAAGGCTTGACGATAGGAATGAATAACAATACAATCCTGATGTTCTCTATCAGTGTGGAATAAATCCCATTATTTTAAACTTACTTGCACTGTAATTTCGTCTTCTGGCAGTCAAAGCCGTCATACAGGCATCCCTCCATGTTGCACTGCGGGTCGCACTTGGAATCGTTGAAGTACTTCCAGCATTGCAGCGCCGGTGGGCAGTTTTTCCAGGGGTCGTTGAAGTTGAGCGAGCAGTCACCGCCGTCCCAGCCGCAGGCGTGACTGTTGCAGTTGGCATTGCAGATCTGATTGCCAGCCTGGGCAGCGCACGATTCAATCCCACAGACCTCATCTATGGTGGGCGGGTCGATGCCTTGCCCAGGGCCCCCTGGGAAGCTGAAGTCCAGCATGTGGCAGTAGAGGCCGTTGAAGTTCCTGGGGCAGACGCACTGGTAGAACGGCTCTTCCGCTGTGTATTTGCAGGTGCCGCCGTTGTAACATGGGTTGGAATTACAGGCGCTGCTGGCCGGGTATTGGCACACGGAACCGGTGAAGCCATCCGTGCACACGCATTTTGACGTCTGCAGCACAGATATACAGGTGCCGCCATTTTGACATCGCAGGTTCCCACACATCTGAATGTCGTATTCGCACGTAGCGCCATCAAATCCCTGCAATACACGACCAGAGATTGACCATCAGATTATTTATATTATTTCAATTAAGTAACAATTATTCCTCTAAATCATCTCCACTTACCGGAGGACACTTGCAGATGAAGCCACGGTCTGTATTGCTGGCGATGGCGCATGTTCCGCCATTTTTGCATGGTTTTCCTTTACACCCGTCCATCAGTGACTCACAGCGTCTCCCTGAGAGGAAAAAAAGTCAACAATTTGGTTAGATCTCAGGGGTTGGATCCCGTCTCCAGCACAAAGAGGTGGCCATGGCGCCAGGAATGGCTCTTACCTGTGAATCCTTGACGGCACTCGCAGCGATAATCATTGACAAGCTGGACGCAGTTCTGGGTTCCGCGGGGATCGCAAGGGTTCGAGAGGCATTCGTTCACATCGCCCTCACAGCGCTCCCCCACGAAGCCCGGTAGGCAGATACAATGGTAGCCTCCCACTCGGTCCACACACTGGCCTCCGTTAAAACATTTGGGCTTCTGGTTGGGACCCTCGTACGGGGGATTGCAGTCATCGATATTAATTTCACAGTGAACACCTACAAGCAGAAAGAATTTAATACATCTATACGTGTTTTATATTCCGATTCACACAGACCAACAATCCGTACAATCCTAAAAACCCAACGATGCCACGCACTCCTTGTTTAGGCTAGTGTCCCTCTTGAGGGGTTTTTGTATCTTTAGGCAACCAAATTACACCTGATATCTGGATATAAATTTCCCGCTAGCATGAAACACAACAATATCAATGCTTTGCCTATATATTAACCCTAAAGTGTCTAATAGAAATGGGAATAATAAAGGTAATGCAAGGAGCAGAGAAGAGCATACAAGTTAATAGGTGGAGCGGCTGTCTTACCTTGTGTACCTCTAGGGCAAGAACATTTGTAGGTGTTCAGCAGATCGATGCAGTTGCCGCCATTTTGGCAGGGGTGCGAGTGACATTCGTTAATTTTCTCGGAGCAGTTGACGCCATGATAGCCGGCAACACACTGCAGAAGACACAAGTCATTCATCAGTAACGATCGTGGAATCTGTCTAACTTAGGATTCAATACATGAACTTTCCAAAGGGTTTAGCCCCTCTCACTGCGCTCTTACCTCACAAGAGTAGCCCCCAAGGTAGTCTGTACAGGTGGCACCATTCTGGCACGGATTGGGGGAGCATTCGTCTACCTGCTCCTCGCAATAGCTGCCCGTGTAACCAGGCTGACAGAGGCAGTAGTGGGTGTTACCAGTGTCCCGGCACGAGCCAGAATTTCGGCACAAACTGTTGATGTCAACACCTGATGGAAATGGATAATAGAGGATGAGATGTCGGGCGTATTCTCTATACCCAGTGACTGGGTACATCTCTTTCACATAATACAATAAGTATTGGAAACGCCATTGTGCTTTGGCAAGATTGTGTCAAATGACATCACATCGTTCGATCGCATCATTTAAAATGTATAATTGAACCGATCAAACAATGGAACGATGTCAGGTGGTAAAAAATAAATTGAATAATATCACAGTTTCCGGTAAATCACGTGCAGTATGTGTCTATGAATTGGCGCGCTTTTTCCAGGACTTTAAGTCATTAATAAAATCTTTGAAAAAATATTGCATCTTGTGACAGGACGCTCACCTTGTTGCAGGGCAGCAACCTCGCAGGAGACATTGGGCACGTCGCAGTACAGGCCAGTCCAGCCGCTGTTGCACTCGCACCGATACAGGTTGTTAGTCTGCCAGCATTTTCCTCCATTTTTGCACGGCGAGGAGTCGCACCAGCGCACCAAATTCTGTATAAACCACAAGGAAAGATATATATACGTGTAGGTTCAGAGCCCCATCAAACATCCCGCTCAGAGAGGGATCTCTACGGGTTTTTGTTGTTCTCAAACCTCTTTCGGGTAGAGAAATTGGCCCGCTCTTACCTGGCAGTTCAGTCCAGTGTATCCCTGTGGGCAGGTGCACTTGTAGGTACCATAGCTGTCCTGGCACGTGCCGCCGTTCATGCAAGGCTTGGAGTCACACTCGTTAATGTCATGCTGGCAGTAACTCCCGGTGAAGCCCGGTAGGCACAGACAGGTGAAGGTGTTGATGCCATCCACGCAGGTGCCACCATTGAAGCAAGAGCTGGGTAACGACAGAAGAATAATTTACGGTGAACATTCCGGGAGATGGAACCAACAACTGGTCAACAAAATCCCCACCAGGCCTCGGGCCGTGGTACCTCTCCGTGCAGTCGGGGGTATTAATTTCGCAGTGGATGCCGCTGAAGCCGGATGGGCAGGTGCAGGTGTAGCTGTTTACACAGTCGGTACAGTTGGCATCATTCTTGCACGGGTTGCTGGCACACTCATTAATATCCTCTTCACATTTGGGCCCACGGAAGCCGGGCAAGCAGTCACAGTAGAAAGTGTTGATGCCATCGGAGCAGGATCCACCGTTATGGCAAGGATCTAAACAGAATCAGAAAATAATCTCGTTTATATTCTCGATATATTTCCAGATATAACACGCCACCAAAACTCCCAATCAGAGGTCTTAGATGTGAGCGCGCAACTCACTCGGTTGGCAGTCGTTGACATCCGTCTCGCAGTTCCTGCTGCTGTAGCCAGGCTTACAGTTGCAGCGGTAGCTCCCATTTAAATTCTGGCACGTTGCACCATTTCGGCAGGGGCTTTTGACACACTCGTTGATATCAATCTCACAGGTTTGTCCTGGGGTGAAAGAAGAAAAATCAAGTTAATTAAAACGTGAAGCCAGTCTGTGAAGAGTGTCTGGAAGTCATTCTGTAAAGAACGCTCTATAAATACCACGATACCGGGATTAGTTACCCCTGGGTATTGTGCAGTATAGGCATGTCCTTGCTTTGCACACCCATACAGACATCCGAACCATCAACTACCGCGATTTTATGGTCGCCATCTTATGGTAGACCCTGGCTGTTAGATGTCAGACAAGGGGCGTGGTTAGGAGCGCGGTGGCTCAGATGCGTGGAAATCAGGGCCTTGCCATTGCGGATACGTACAGAACACTTGCTCGGGATCTCATTGCATTAGAATCTGATCTTAGGATCTGGTTTATAGACATGCTCTGCAGATCTATAGACGTACCTTGCCATCCTGTGGGACACGCACACGAGAAGCTCTCATAGTCGTCAGATTCTTGGCAGATGCCGCCATTTTTACATGGGCTGTTGCCGCAGGGAGCCAGGACCTCCTCACACGTAACCCCTAAACCAAGAAGAAATGTCACTGTTAATATCCCCAAAATGGGGGATCATACAGGTACAGGTGTAATGACAGACCCTTCCACATGACCCATTCCGACAGGTACACAAACTCCACTCCAGAGCTTCCAACTGTCACTCACCTGGATTCAATGAATTAACTGATGTTTGGAGAAAAAAAAAAAATCTTCAGCACAGGAGGTTACCATAGTTACTGATTGTTAGAAGCTCAGGAGCGGAGTATTTTGTACCTAATGTAATGGGTCACGTTGAAAGGATTGTAATGAATCTACAATTAGGTAAGACTACCATTTTTTGGGAGAATATAGAAATCTAGATGTTCTGCAATAGTACACATCACGGACTTTCCAAACCCTGCACTAGCCCAATCTGTTGCCATGGTGACCGGAGCCAGGCAGGAAATCCATTAGGACTTCCTGCGATTGTGCACCCTGCCGCTTCCATAGAAGAGGAAGCGGGAAGCCGGGAGGCGGGACCCGGACAGCAATTCCCAAACCCCTGCAAATCTGTCCAAATAACCGTCTACCCGACCTGCGCAGCCTGGACCCAGCACTGTGGATGTTGGCTGTCAGGAGGGCATAACAAAATATGCGTGACGATATTGTTTTTTCCACTCAGCGCCCCAGAAAGGATCGAGGAAGTTTCCACTGAGGATTTTCAATTATTATTACAATTTTTTTTTTTTGCAAACCAGAATGTGAAAAATGCTGCTGTTGTTTTTGGAGGGAACGGTCGTATTTTTCCAAACAAAATATTTTCTTCGCTATGCGCAGAACAGAACAATGAACGAAGACAGAAGCCAGCTCCTGGATGCAACTTTCCAGAGCCCAACAGATTAATAGATCTTTAACGTAACGTTGTAAGAAAAGGAGGAAGGGATTTCATCACGCAATACTGCCTGCAAGCCCACCATGAGCTTATCAGTGCCACTACTACTAACGACTCACACCGTGACACACTACACGTCCCATGATCCTTTGCCATGCTTTGCTAAGCCTAGACTGTTGGAGCATGCTGGGAGTTGTAGTTTCCCGACACCGGGAGTGCGGAAGGTTGTCTGCAGTTAAGTGTTGTGTTCGGTGTTACATAGAGAGAACGCGGAATTACCTGTGTAAGGTAACATGCAAATACACTTGTAACCAGCCACGCCATCGATGCACGTCCCCTGGTTGAGGCACGGATTGGACGCACACTCATTAATATTCATCTGGCAGTTGAGTCCTGTAGAAAGGGAATGAAACGGACGCTGCTGAACCCGGTCACGGCACAGGTCATGTTTCTACGGTAGGACTTGTGGGCCGGGGGGTCTTTCTTACCACTGAATCCCTCTCTGCAGGTGCAGATGTATCCGCTGGTCATGTCCTTACAGGTGCCGCCATACATGCACGGGTTGGAGTCACATTCGTTGTTATTGATGTCGCAGTTGGCGCCGCTCCAGCCCGAATCACAGTCGCACTTGTACCTAAAGGTCAAACGATAAGAGCGGAGTTACCGGGGACGTCCTCCTATAAAACCCTCCCCTCCTTTCTAAGCAGCTGATAAACGCCATCTCCTTACCCGTTGACACCATCTCGGCACGATCCGTGGATACAAGGGTTGCTTCTGCACTCGTCCACCTCGGAGTGGCACATGTGACCCTGGTACCCTTCCGGGCACGTGCACTTAAAGCCGTTAATGAGATCCTCGCAAGTTCCTCCGTTTCGGCACGGATTGCTAGCACACTCGTCCATGTTGATATTACACATTTTCCCTAAAAAAAACCCCAAAACAAACGATTTATGACCAAACGCCAAGCACAACGGCTGCTCCTTGGGACAATAATTCAGTCATCCGCTTTCCGCTTCTGACCAACGCGTAGGGTTGAAATAGTCATGCTGGGCGCGTTTCTCCAGTTACCGTCTTTAGGTCTTTAATGGGATTCACCAGCTACTTAGAGGAATAGAGGCCCCATTGACCCACGATCAGACAATGATTTCCATAGCGCAGGTGAGCGCTGGGCCCTCTTCTGATCAAAAGGATCTTATTAACCTCCCCTGATCCCCTGATCAGTCAGACAAGCTTAGAAACCCGATGCCTGCTGAGCTGAATAGAGCCACTAATTACAAAGCAACATGCAGCCCACCTTAACCAAACCTACACGGCCGCGTCTGTTCCAACCCAGTAAACTGATCCGTGGCGGGGAGCTGGAATCTACATGGCTGTACATAAAGCCATGCAACGGAGAACAGGTCATCTACGAGCTGGCTTCTTACCTGTGAAACCCGGCTCGCATGTACACTCGTAGCCATCAATCTTGTCAATGCATTTCCCGGCGTCACACGGGTTACTGGCGCAGTCATCTACGTTTATTTCACAGTTTGGCCCTTAAATAAAAATAAATAAAAAATTATACTTCCTTCCCATTTGCAGATGAATAAAGGCATTAAAAGGACAGAATTGGATTATTATTAACAGAAACAAAGTTTATACCGTTCACTTTTAGCCCAAATAACAAAACTTTTTAGATGTTTTATCATTTACCTTTTCATTTTGCCAAGCCAAATATTTAATTATTATAACAAAGGATCTTAATATTCTGTATGTCATTTAGTTAATAAATCATTTCAATCAAAGGCTGTAAGTCAGGACTCGCCAAACTACAAATCCCAGCATGCTCTAGCTGTATAGGCAAAGATGATACCTGACAAGGCATTCTGGGACTTGTAGTATCACAACCCCTGGAGAGCCACAGCCTGCCCCTGTCTGTTGTAGTGGTTAACCCCCCCTCCTTCCTTACCTGTGGTCCCTTTCAGACACTGGCACACGTAGCTGTTGATCTTGTCCACGCATTTGCCCCCATTCTGACATGGCATGCTCTGGCACTCGTTAATGTTGATGTCACACCGTCTGCCGGCATACCCGGCTTTGCAGTCGCAGGTAAAGGTTGCAATGCCGTCGATGCAGGTGCCTTCGTGGCAAGGGTTTGGGCGACAGTCATCGATATCGACCTCACAGTGTGGGCCGGAAAAACCTGAGCGGGAAGGAAAAAGCGGCTGTGTTACATGTGAATACAGACATCAGGTCTCTGAGAGCCTTTGCTATTAGACGTATAAGAGGAACATTGGGGGGATAGGAGGTCCCATGTATATAAAATCACATTTATCATAACCGCGCACATCCTCCTCTAGCGATGTCTCACTCTCCCCTGCTCGGGGAACGGATCTGACATTTATCTGAAGCATGGAGCGTGGCTATTTTTTCATATGTATTATTGCTTCTGTGTTTATATAGTGTGTGTTATTTCTGTAAGCCTTGCAATCCTCCGCGTTACACTTTACTTGTCTTGTGTTTGGACTGTTCAAAAGTTCAATTGCAATAAATAAAGTTTGGGAGGAAATAACGGTGTATGAAGAAAAAATGAACAAGGCGACAGCCCACCAGCACCAGCAACCTCCCCAAAGCATCTATCAGCATAGTGATACAAGACAAACATTGCAGCATTGTGTAGATGTGATACAAGACAAACATTGCAGCATTGTGTAGATGTGATACAAGACAAACATTGCGGCATTGTGTAGATGTGATACAAGACACATACTGCGGCATTGTGTAGATGTGATACAAGACACATACTGCGGCATTGTGTAGATGTGATACAAGAAACATACTGCGGCATTGTGTAGAGGTGTAGTTGCGGCACTGTGTAGAGGTGTAGTTGCGGCACTGTGTAGAGGTGTAGTTGCGGCACTTAAAGGTTTGCATTTCGCCTCTCAATCTATTGGAAAACATTTGACATGGAAGAACAACTATCAGGGCAATAATATTATGGTAATCACGTGTTTACGCAACCCTGGAGCTCAGGAGGGTAAAAGAAAAGGGTTAAAGCGATTAAAAATGCAAAGTGCGCGGCTTTAGAAAGTTTTCCGCTTGTCTGCCCGCTGTAAGAGAAACGTATTCACAGGACAAAGTAAAACATTGACCAGGCTTGGGGGAGGTAAGAGCTTTTCATGGCTGGCTGGCATTCACAGGAGCCTGATTAGAAGTTATTCAGCTGTGAGCGCCCTCTGGCTTAACAATAGCCCCATTGTCCCCCTAGGGGTTCATGTCATCGTCCCATCAAGCTGTCTCCTCACGGCATGTTCTGTGCAACCAAAAAAACAGCAGAGAGAGAGAGGTGCAGCCGCCTTCCACAGCGGCCTCAGTCTTTTCTCGTGCCTTTTGTGCACATGGAAAAACCTTGTGGCTGAAGACGGGATAAAAGGGGATAGAATAAAACCCGCCGACTGACAACTTCTTTCCCGTGCTCAGCCTGAGAAGCCGCCTGCTTCAAGTCAAGAATGCGCGGGACAAAAACAAAGGGCTGAAACTACAGACAGACAGACAGACATGGCAGACCACGGACCTTCAGATTCATCTCTGTGATGATATTATATTTATATTGTGTATTAACATGTACTATGCCGTCCATCCCCGTCCTGTATATTATTATGTACTATGCCGTCCATCCCTGTCCTGTATATTATCATGTACTATGCCGTCCATCCCTGTCCTTTATATTATGTACTATGCTGTCCATCCATGTCCTGTATATTATTATGTGCTATGCCGTGCATCCCTGTCCTGTATATTATTATGTACTATGCCGTCCATCTCTGTCCTGTATGTCTGTACTGTATATTATTATGTACTATGCCGTCCATCCCTGTCCTGTATATTATTACGTACTATGCCGTCCATCCCTGTCCTGTATATTATTATGTACTATG
>WWET01003141.1:130364-142337 GCA_011038615.1 Limnodynastes dumerilii | reverse complement strand
CTGCCCTGTTGTACTGTACTGTATATTATTATGTACTATGCTGTCCATCCCTGTCCTGTATGTCTGTACTGTATATTATTATGTACTATGCTGTCCATCCCTGTCCTGTATGTCTGTACTGTATTATGTACTATGCTATGCCGTCCATCCCTGTCCTGTATGTCTGTACTGTATATTATTATGTACTATGCCGTCCATCCCTGTCCTGTATATTATTATGTACATTGCGCCATACACCAGTATGCCAGAACGAGCCAACTACGCTTCTCCAAGACTGAGCGGTGCGATCAATGTGCCCATTATGACGCAGACACAACTGGATTGGCTCTAGCGCCAATATGACCCACGCATTTCTCACCTTCAGCACACTGGCATGTGTAGGTGTTGGGGCCGTCCTCACACTTGGCGCCATTTTTGCAGGGCGTGCTCGCACACTCGTCAACGTCATATTGACACAGGGGCCCGTTGAAACCTACAAAGGAATATATATCGGCACAGCTCAGTATATTTATAGAATACAATCCTTGGCTCAGACAACAGCTCGAATGATACCGCTTGCCTACAGTGCAGGTAGAGCAGCTGCCTTGGGCCCTCCTCCGCTGGGTCCCGTAGCAGCTGCCCCCTATAGTTACACATCTGCTTCTATAATACAATGAGGGCATCCTTCGGCCAGCACCGCCCTCCCCTCTCCTTCTCTCTCTCTGTACACGGGAGCAGGATTCCCTCTAGCATCAAGCCCATACAAGGAGCGAGCGCGAGGTCACTGCCTGCAGGGGGAGATTATCCACAAGCTATCTGCCTATGGCTGTCCTATCGATCGCTCCTCTCACCTGTGCGGCACTCGCAGTGGAACTCGTTGATTTTATCGACACATCTACCATTGTGTAAGCAGGGGCTGCTGGCGCACTCGTCCGTATTGACTTCACAGAGACGGCCTTCATAACCTGCAAAAATTAACACCATGTTGAAACAGTCTGAAGAGCAGAGATCTGCATTGGAAACCGATATTGCTAATGCCCGTCACAGACCTGGCATGCAGATACACTGGTAATCACCGATCTGGTCTAGGCAGGTGGCATCGTTATAGCAGGGGTTGGAGAGACACTCATTGACGTCAATCTCACAGCGAGGTCCTGTGTAGCCTTTCAGGCAGTTGCATTGGAAGGACCCTTGGGTGTTGATGCATTTGCCCGCGTGTTCGCAAGGGTTGGCACCTGGCACGGAACGATATAATCACAGTTAATTCTCCGATCCTCATTGGCTTTGAGTGGAGTTAGAGGTCAGGCGGTGGAATCACCCCCGCAGACTTACCGAGAGAGCACTCGTCCACGTCGTGGTTGCAGGCAGTGCCGGTGTAGCCGGACGGACAAGTACAGATGGCTTTTCCGTTCACCGGGTTGGTATCACAGTTGGAGCCTTCGTTGCATGGGTTACTGATACAAGCATCGTCCAGATGACAGAGCAAGCCTGTAACACAAGAAACATGGAGGTGGCGCCGTCTTTTCCATGTCACCGCCCCCAACACCAGCCATCTCCGCCCGCAACCACCCAATCTCCATTGGAAACACTCACACTGCCCCCTCCCAAGTTAGCCAGGATTTAATGTACAGCCCCCTCGTGTGGCATGGCGCAATCTCTCACCTGTACGGCCGTGTGGGCACTCGCAGTAGAAAGAGGCCACTCGATCATGGCAGGTGGCGCCACTGTTGCAAGCTGCGTTGGCGCAGTCGTCAATGTTCTCGCTGCAATCCTCTCCCGCCCAGCCATTGACACAAACGCAGGTGAACCGCCATGGACACAAACGCAGGTGACCCCGCCATGGGTATTGTGGCAGGTGCCGCCGTTTTGGCAACCGTTGGGCATCAGCTGGCATTCGTCGACATCCTCCGTGCAGTACTGGCCTGTGAGGAAAGAGGAAACGTGTGAGAGTGTGAAAGCATAAAGCACCCTGCACCAGATTTTCCTAAATAGTCGTCATTGCACGCGTTTCGCTTTTTTAATGTTACTTGATTTGTAGTTTTTTTTGTTTGGTTTAGTTTTGGTTTATATTGTTACTGGTTTTTTATTTTTAGGTTTTTGTTATTTGGTTTAGTTTTGGTTTTTATTATTATTTGTTTTTCCTTAACATCTAACCAGAAGTCACAAAGGTTTTGATTGGACAGCATGATACGACATTCCCGTAGAAGAGAAATGACAAGGATATAAAAGGTCCTTGTCAGTGGGCAATACATTGGCAGGCCGTCCCTTGCGATGCCCGTATTTACCTGTCCAGTCGGGCGGACACTGGCAGTTGTAGGTGTTGACGCCGTCCACGCACGTTCCTCCATTCTTGCAATTATTGCCTGGACAGTCGTCAATGTTTTCCTCGCAGTTTGGACCAGAAAACCCTGTTTAAAACAAAAACGGGTTCAAGATAAGAAATTTGGTTTTGGAAAAGTTTATTTCATTATGCTTACGGGACACAAAACGGTTGTCTCACAGAAGTAACGGATTCCACAGGTACGGATTAGCTCTATCCTGACGAATAGTCATAAAGGCCAGGAGAAAGGTTTTGGCATCTGGTTAGTCATAACACTAGAGGCATGCGAGCCCAGGTAGACACAATAAACGCAGTGTATCTTATTGTGTTTAGCGTAAACAAACAAGGTCAAACTGGTTGACCTGATTCAGTAACATCACATGAACCGTGATAGGAAGAGAGGAGAAAGCCGACCAGCCACTCCGAGATTAGACAAGGCATTCAGCAGCGATCAATGTGCCAGGGAGTGGCTCGGTAATATCACAGCGCTGAAACTGGTCATAAAAAGGGTAAGATAGCAGTCTCTTCAGACGCTGCCGCCAAGTAGACTACTAGATGCCTGTCCACAAGACCAACATGTGGCAGGTTACTTATTAAACAGCACACTACTGACTTCAAACTCTGCAGGATGGGGGCAAATGAAGAGGCCCGGCCAAGCGGTGGCTCGCCAGATGATGTGAAACTACAAGTCCCAGCATGCTCCGACATAGACTCATTTGATAACAGAAAACGGCATGCTGGGAGTCGTAGTTTCAGAACACCAGGAGATCCTTTAGGTTGGCTAGGCCTTTATTAGAGCACTGGAGGCAGGAATATATGTTGCTGAAGGGGTAGTTGATAAGTGGAATAGTGGAATCAGAGGTGGTAAAGGCTAACACACAAGAGCAACTGAAACGTTCCTGGGTTAAAGAGATGGGTATCCTAAGTCTTAAATAAAACAAAGGTTCATATAAAGTCATTATAAGAGACAAAAAACAATTAAAACATGGGCAGACTGGATGGGCCTAAGTGGCTCTTATATATTGCTATTGCCTAGCATTAGATAAGAGCCATATTATGCTCCCTAAGTTTCTGCCAGCACGATATAAACGCACAGAAATGATTATATATATATATATATATACATACATACATACATACATACATACACACACATATACACACAAACACACATACACACTATCCAACATGCATTTAAAAGACTTAACCCTTGATTGGATAGATAAGAGTCGACACTTTGCTATTTAATGTAAAGTTAGACCCCGTCCCTTCAACTCTAAATCTAACTCCACATCCCAGCAGTGGCTCGGTGAAGGTGTTAATAATAGGATTGAAGGGTCTGAGAAATAGAGAGCTGGCGTGTGAAACATCAACTTTTTTCTATGAGAGAGTTTACAAGGAGCGGGGAAGAGCCTGCTCATGAGAAAAGCAATTAAGCGTGCAGGCAGGCTGGTGTGAACTCAAGCCGTTATTGCCCTTTTCATTAAACAGGTCAAGTCGTCTGACGGCCCAGAGTCACCTGACACACCCGCGACGTTATAAATCAGCGGCGTTCAGTGAAGGCGTTATTTAAACAGCTTATCTGCTGAAGGCAGGATTTATACAGCAAACAACTGGTAACTGTTCCACTTCCAAAAGGTGTGAGCGAGCATTCATTTCATGGGCGCTGGGTGGGGACTTGGAGCGTCACGGCGCAGGCTGGTCTGTGTTATGGGTTAGGGTAGGTCGTGTTTACAGTATACACAAGAGAGGAATCTATCTCCCTGCCAGGTTTTACAGGGCGTACAGACTGTGTTTTATGACCGTCCCTCTCCTCCGACAGGTGAAATCCGATCTGCAGGTGTTTATCCCACAACAAGAAACAAGTCTTTCTGAAAGTGTTTCTAAATCTTCTGGCACGAGGAGGACACTTTACGGGCTGTGCAGAACCGGTTGCAACCAACGCTTGGAATCTATCTGCTCAGCTGGTGAAACGCGTTAAAAACATGTCACCAAACAACAAGTAAAAGTGACAGGCAATGATCCGGCACCCCCGAGACGTCCCAGGACCGCGCTCTTTGATCGCTCCCTGTTCATGTAGGCGTATGTCTGGCCGACGGTGCTCCAAAAGACACCTGCTCATAGCCAAGCCCATAAAATTATCAAACACAGTGGGGGCGGTTATTGTTCTGAGGCTTCAAAGTACCATCAAGGTTAATGTTTGCCCAGATATAACATGCCTGAGTGCAAGACTTAGAGGAAGAAAGAAAGACGAGCCGGGATTCAAAGCTTAACCCATAAAGTGACGGGACAATAAATGCACAAAGTACGCTGCGTCCTAACAGAACAGATACCGAGGATCACAAAGGGACAAATATTTTAGCTAGCGACTCATCTACAAAGGATCCACCTCCCTTAATTTTCTTGCAGAACCCATAACGATTTAGAGCAGGCCCGGTCTGTGTCCGGCAACGTCTAGGAGCAGCTAACAGGCAAATCTTCATATCTAAAATGTTATATTAACGCTCATTGTGAGAGGAGGAGGAAGAAACACTTCCGCTTTGTGCGAGGTCGCAGCTTCCTGTTCTCGCATCGTCCGTCTGTGGCTGCATCTTCCGCCATGAATCGAGCGGTATTTGCAATTGGTAGAGATGTGCCCCCCGCCCCCACCTCACCTCCCCTCGTCTGCTGAACATGTTGTTTCACCAGCTACAAAACCAGACAACAGTTTAGGAGTCACTCACTAATCGCACAATGCAAGTGACTACCATTTACCTTCAGTTAAGGATTCTGGCTTTTCATTGGCTACCTGTGTCACATGGTTTAAGGCATAGTGGACAGAGGGGCTTTAGAACACCTATTTGAGCTCTGACGGACACTTTCTGCTATCACACAACCTGTGGCTGGCAGCTAGGAAGATTTTAAAAAGGGGGTTCCTTTCAAAAGGAGAACAAAAACCTATATGGAATCTCTGCTTAACAATCTGTCTGTCCTGAAGCCGAAAAAGGGCCAAATTCTGGTCAAAATCTATCTAGAGATGTTGTCCTATTAGTAATGATGGATTATGGAGAAGCAATATACGTAGCGGGAATCTAACCTGACATCCCCCATAGTACTGCGCCAGAAGCCTCCATGTTAGATGCAGATCACGGACACGGCGTATACACTCGTTTTATGACTGGCCAATTTGTTATTTAAAAGGGCAAAAGTTCACAGTGAATGTGCACATCCTTCTATTGTGATGCGAGGTAGCCAGCGATTGTCACTTCCACAAACAAAACACTTCCTGTTGCAAAACACAGCCAGCGTTAAGACGCAGAGTACACAAAGATACACAAAGATCGCTAGAACCACATCTTTGTCCTTGCCGGAGTCTGATCACCCCGTACTGCACAGATCTACCCGCCAAACACCCCATAAACAT
Source organism: Limnodynastes dumerilii (assembly GCA_011038615.1). NCBI lineage: Eukaryota > Metazoa > Chordata > Amphibia > Anura > Limnodynastidae > Limnodynastes > Limnodynastes dumerilii. The sequence goes on along the minus strand of WWET01003141.1, from coordinate 136,635 downwards.
CCAATATCTGCATTAACAGAACCAAAACCGGCAGATTTCACAGCAAAACAGTATCCGGCTACAGAACATCACAGATATAGAAGATTATAGGCAAATACACGATAAACCTCATAGGAAATGACCGTTACCTGGTAAACAAGTGCATTCGTACGACGTGTCATCTGTCGGTCGGCAGGTGCCACCATTCTGGCACGGCGATGGGTTACAGGGCACGTAGGGGCTCTCGCAGAGACTGCCCGTAAACTTGTTCCGGCACTTGCAATAGAAGGTTCCGACTTCGTTGACGCAGGTTCCGCCATTCTGGCACGGGTTCTGCTTGCACTCGTTGACGTCCTGCTTGCAGTTCTCGCCGTGGAAGCCCTCCACGCACTTACAAAAATACTGGGAGTCAAAAGGGAGGCAGCTGCCGCCGTTCCCGCACGGGTTGGAAGCGCAGGGGTCGGCCTGCTGGCACGTCTCTCCTGTGGAGGGGGGATTAGGTTAGAATCAGGAGTAAGAGAGCGGACAAGACATTGAGTTGTGTGGGGGATGGGAAGGAGGCCCATGGAAACGATCCCACTAGACATTCGGCCAATCGCTTTTAGTTTAGGCCGAACGCGCCCATTAAAAAAAAGCGCAAGAGGAAGTGATGTCACGTCTCACCTGTCCATCCTGGGGGACACCTGCATCTGTAATTGGACTCCACGGACACCAGTTCACAGGTCCCGCCGTTGCGGCAGGGGTTGTTGAGACAGGCGTTGTCCTTAGGAGTCAGGCAGCGGGAGTCCTGGTAGCCCAGCGGGCAGCTACAGGTGTAATGGACGTTGTTTCCGTTGACCTCCGGGTTGCACGTCCCTCCATGCAGACACGGATGACTGCTGCAGGGATTAGGAAACTGGCATCGGTCGCCAAAATGGCCACTGGAGCACCTGCGAAGAGAACGGTAGAATTAGACTGTTTATTAGAATGACAGCTTTTTATTACTTGTAGGCATTAACATGCTGCCGTAATATAACCCACTGAAAAGGCACACCACCGGCACTGCAAAGAATCATTAGGGACCAGAGTCATATCTTACACCTGTCACCTACACTCTTGTCCCCCAATAGGACACCTGTGACAGGACTTCTAATACAACCTTAACTCCTGTCCAACATGAGGAGTCTGGGAAGAGGAATGCCTGGGAGTTTGCAGCCCAATCACTGATGTTTGGGGTCACCTCTTCCAAATCACCCCCCAAAAGAAAATAGTCAACAGAGCATGAACACAAACATCCAGCGCCCCTCCTCAGGTAACCAGACGCAGTGGCCCACATGCCACAGTATGGGCCGAACACTGGCGCAGAGATACAGACAATATTCTAAGACAACAAAGGATAAAACACAAGTAAGAGGGACAATTATTTCCTGACCTTCTAGAAGACAATCATATCAAATATCCCTTCTAAAACGACAAATAACAACCTTTACTAAAGATTTTTCTACTTGTTGCAGTTTTTCACATTATAAAACAATCGGAAGCCTTCCAAAAACTGGAATACTGGATACTCGTCCCGAACCCTTTTCTTGAACCAGTGGGCGTGATGTAAATTATGGGATGAGTCAATCGTTCTCTACGTCTGATTCTGCATGGAGCACACATACTGCAAAGATGCATTTTTACACTGCAACTTAGAGTTCTACAAGGGCCCCATGAACTCTAATATTATCTCCTCCCCCCATAACTCTAATATTCCATCCACCTGCTCAGTGCAACTTTGTTTCTTCATAGTGCTATCACAGCTCTCAGACTAGGAGGGTGGGAAGGGGTTTAAATACAGCAACACCAGCTACCATCTGCTGGAAGCCACCAAGAGGTCCCCACCATTTGGCTCCTGGAGATCGGATAGCCTGGGAAAGTGTCCCAGGAGCCGCGGAGGTTTCGATGGCACAAGGAAGCTGAGAAAACAACACAAGGAGAGGGGCGTCCGACATCTGGGGACAAGAGTCTTTGTCAACACATTGAGTGGATCCAAGTGACAACTGTCCCATCTGCTAACATCTAGGTACTAATAGCCGGGAGGGTGGACTTCCTCGGAAATTCACGCCTCGTTTGACCTCGCACCCATTGAAGGAGACTCGTGGAAGACACAAGTCACGGGAGGCCCTGGGGAGTGGGGGGCTCTTTTGTTCTGCTGAAGCTGGGAATTTCTTGGAAGTAGTGTTTACCATCTGCTCGGGTGCAAAGAGAAACACTTAGGAATGGACTGTATTTACCTGCCCTATTACTGCAATAGACTTCTCCTGGTTCCCCATATTATAGGAATATAATAATTGCTCAAAGTGAAATAACTTCTACCAAAAGAGCACTGTATTAACTCTATTATAAAACTCCAACGATAAGTTCCCCAATATAGAACCTGCCTATTGAGGACGACTGCAGCCAATCAGAACACGAAGAACAAATGGCATCGAACTGGAAGCCATTTCCAGGCATCTGATTGGCTGTTGGGATTTTTATTTTTGGATAGCTAATCCCTAAAAGCTTCTCATTAGCCACCAAGCGGCAAAGGGTCATGGGGTGTGAACCATACCAGATGTATATGACATAACGCACCCCGCACACTGGTACATACAGTAACATCACATTATTAGTCCCACCTGCAGCTGCAGTATATATGGGTTATATACTGGGTTACTGTCACAGTAACAAGCACTTGAGATTTGCTGCATGATATAAGTCCCTCTTATAGACCAGGATGGGACTCTGGTATCCTACGGTGCTTATAGTAATTCCTCGGCAAGGTCCAGAAATGGCTGCCAATTCCAAATAGAGACAGCCGAAAAAAATAAGTTTCGGCTGTCTCTACTTCTGAAAGATAGTCATTGTGAAAACCCCGAAAAACCAGAAAAACGGGGGAACCAGAATTACCAAATTAAATTATAACCAAATTAAGACCAGAGGAGTGACTAATTGTCACCAAAAAGATGGGAGTTTGGTTCTGTGGAACTTCAGATTACACTGAATGTGCTTACAAAAAAATAAAAGTAAAAGAAAAACCTGAGGAGAGGGAGAGGGGGCTTCGGGCAGATAAAGTTAGTGAGAAAAAGTTTGGACGCATTTAAATTTCTTGGAGGGAAATAAATAATGAAGTTCCCTCCTCAGTCGGGTTCTTTGTTGTGGGATTGTGAGAGAATTTGTTGGAATCAGAGACATTTCGAGTTAATGAGAATCCATTATCCCGGCCAGAAGGAGTGTAAAGAATAGGCACAAAATTAATCAGGGCATCTGCTGGGCTCACAAAGGCTGCAGAAAGCAGGTGTGCATATTAATGATGCTGCTGCCGTCCAATCAGCTCCCGGGAGGAGTTGGAGTTGGGGGGGACCGGAGGCTGGATAGGCCTGGGCTTCTGGGTGGCTGATTTCACCGCTCAGAGAGTGCACCGGGCTGTGAATCAGGGGAGCGGGCACACTCATGAGAGGGATCCATTGTTCCCCTTCTCTTCCAGTCACCCCGTGCCAGCAATGACCACTGGCATCTGAAGTGTGCATTCACGAGGAAAGTCTGCCATGGGGACAAACGCTGCCAGTTATCGCCTGCGCTGGCTCCTTCCTCTTCCAAGGCCGCGTACCCCTTGGCGTTTCTCCACAGCACTCTGCTTGTCCACACTGTTCTGTGCCATCCAAAACACCCGCTACTGACCAACGCCTTAAAGGGGAAACTATGGCCAAATGATATGGCTGCAAATGAAGGTGTAGCTTTATCGTCCTATGAACAGGCTGCATTCATGTCAAAATGTTTGACGGCCAACAAGATGGCTACCTGGACTATGCAAAGGAAGAGGCGGCCATTTTGTTCCTCACACCACAGAAAAATGAAAAGGACTGGAATTCATAGACTATTATCAAAAAAATTAGTTGATACGTTAGAGAATCTGCACTAAATACACATAAGGCCTTAAAATAGAAAAGTTAGATGCAAATGTCATAACCCATGGCAAATAGGTCAGAATAATAATGGCTTAGTCCAGTGTGGTTACCACAGAGCAAATGTCAGGCGACAGGTGGTTCAGCTCACAAAATGGCCGCCGCATCTGAGAGGATGCAGAACTCATTAACATAAGCCAGTGTTTTCCCGTGTAATTTACACAGTCAGTACACAGAAACCGACTTACTGCTCAATTTGATGAGCGCAAACATAGAAAATTAAAGTGCTACCGCCCCTTAGGCCATTTATAAAGAAGCACATGACCGGTCTTATGAAGGAGCGACGCCTCAGATGCTCTGTAATACTTATACAAATAAATCTTTTTTAATCTTCAATCAACGATGAACAAAGCAAGCTCTGTTGGCCACTTTGAATCGTCGTCGTCTGAAACGCTCACAAATAAGCAGGATTAGAAATGTACATAGGACTGGCCTATATTTCACGGTACGCCTCACTGGCGGTCTTGTGGGCTTTAAAAACAGTAAAATTACCCGGAAGCCTCAGATGCTAAACCCTAATGTGTCCATACTGTGGTTAAGGGGCGCAGTAGTCGATATTCAGGGGACAGTACAACGCTCGTCAGCTGGTTTTAGAGAATAAGCCCCTAGTTATTCCATTTCCAGGATCCTGACCAGGGAGGATGCTCTGTGGTAAAGATAAAATGTCTCCTAAGCTCTGTATCATATCTGCTCTCCCCTTGCCCGGGACAGGCTGCTGTGAAATCTGGAGACGTCTCACCTAATGTGGCGTAGACACGCTAAATACATATACGGGAGAGCTCATGTGTGCCTGTTACCCTGCTGACGACCCATCGGCGACTTCTGCTAAATTCTTTTACACCCTTGGAAAGAGGCGAGTGTCAGCTCTTGGGATTGGTGCTTAAAACCCTATTTAACAAGTCCTTCAGTTATGTGACAAATCACCAAGCGGTTGCCATGGGTTACAGCAGGTCTGTACTATTCATTCCCAAGCAGAGGAATAGAGGTAATAAAGGAGGGGGCTGAACATGTGTGGATTCATTTAGAGTTAGAAAGGGGCGTGTCTTAGGTCAACTCTTAATTGCCCTGCTTTATGTATACTATATCCCTGCAATAAAATGAATTCATACCCCTGGCATAACAACGTGGTTTTAGTGAAGGGTAAATTTGCTCTTATTTTTGCTCCTAACTAGAAATGTATCAGTAAATGCATAACATAAGTGCATGGAAGCAGAGCTTGGAGATGATCCAAGGTTCAAAGACCTCTATGCAAAACAAAACCCTAAAATATGCCCTCTACATTACCATTTGGATTCCAAGTGCCACTAAACCATCTGCCGTGGATTTACCGCTCTCTAAAAGTTCAATAAAAAGGAGCATTTGCACCTTCTGCGTCGGGCTATTGGGAAGAGAGCAGACCCTTCAGAAATGTGCACCAGCCAGAGATCTCAAAATGGCAGATGTTTTCCAGTGACCTCTGACCCCGGCCTCTTTTCAGAGTCCACGGATTCCCGCTATTGTGTGCGGCCATCTGCCGTATTCAAGAAAGGAAACAATGAGCCCGGAGTGAAAGCTGAAGGCTCTAATACACACAAAACCTAATCACCGCAAGCTCCAGCGATGGCCTTATCCCTGCAATTCCTTTGTACTGGGAATGGGGCCTGCAAAGCATTATGGGAAGCTGAAAGAAAAGATGGAGGAGGCAGCTTCTGGCTTTTAATGACAGGTCTGTTGTCAGTGTTTATAAAGTTTATGGAAGTCCCCAATAAAACTAATGACAGAGTCAGAACACCGTTTATAATTTCAGCATTCATGCTCTCTATAGATCCTGGCCTCCAGACTCCTGTGCCTTAACAAAATGGCTGCCTTTCCTGTACAGCGCTTGCTCACTTCCTGCTTCAGTTTCTGACTGTGTTACATCATTTCCCCAAATGAGCTGCCTATTTCTATTTCAGCACAGAATTCCCTAATCCCATTTCCTTTCCCTGGTTACATTAGAAAGCGTGGGAAAGAAACATTAAATGTAAAGGGGTCAAAGCCTTAATTGGCTCCCCCCCACCACCTCCACCCACGCCTCTCGGATAAAATCACAAGAGTGTGTCAGAGCTCGGAGTAACTTTAGCTGGTTCCAGGTGTGGGAGGCGACGGGTGGGAGACGCTGGGAGCAGAGACCATTAACTGCAGATACCGAGGGACGGGGAAGCAATGTGTCATTGCAGAGGAATGGATTGTACCAGGGCAGTCACTGCTCACCCAATACATGACAGAATGCAGCCGTGAAGAGGGAGATGGTAGGTGACAGGTTCCCAGGAGCTGGCCGATCTCTTTGGGAATGCAGAAGCGCTATC
>WWET01003141.1:113631-128317 GCA_011038615.1 Limnodynastes dumerilii | reverse complement strand
CCTTACTAAAAAAACGCTATCCCGAGGACCTTTAACATCAGCACTTGGAGTAACACAGATCCACACTCAGTCCAGAGGCTACAGGCTACCTATAACCCAGACATGTGCTGTAGAGGAGGTCGGACCCCCCCCTGGCCTCGGAGGTGGGGTGATGGATGATGCCTTGGTATTCAGGGCCATGTCACCAGCAGCGGAGAGTTCGAGTGGCTGCTCACAGACAATAGACGGGAATTTACACTTATATTATCAGACCACATTCTTTAGCAGGATCCCGGGAGACCTCCAGGGACTCTCTATGGGCAGGAAAATGGTCGTACAGCTTAATGGGAAGGGTTCACGGAAACCTGCAAGAGGGTAAAGGAACACAGGCCAAAAGTGTAACCATCAGAGAGGCGATTCCGGACTCACTGTATGACTGTATACAGGTCCTAACCCCTTATAATAAGCCCTGGAGAGACAACGCTGTTCCCATGGAGATAGAATTTGCGTTCCACCTATGCATTTGTGCAATGCATGAGAAATGTGTAATGTATAAAAATGCCCCTTGTAATAGATTATATAGAAGTGGTGCACATAGCAGCCAATCAAAGTTTAGCTAACATCTAGTGTAGTCTATGAAATACTAGCTGGAATCTTATTGGTTGCTGTGGGCCACACCTCCATCTTTGCATTTTTAAACATCCAGATATCGATAACATTCCCACAGCTCCACCAATCACAGTGCAGGCCACCTGTGACACTTAAAGTGTTGTCCTATCATGAAGCACCAGCATGCTTTGCCAGATGTCTACTATGCCTATGCTGGGAGCTCAACCAGGTTATCTGCACACTATTATGCCACAACCAAAATGGCGGCACGCTTTTACAGCCAAAACCTAATTAACACCTGTTGGATACAACGTGTACATAGAAAGTGCCTCCAAGCTACCAGATTAGTTTTTATTAAGTGCCTTGTACGGAAAAACCATCCGCGTCCGTTACAAACCACGGACAGCCTCGGGCCATATTGTTGCGTTGGAGCCATTGAACAAGCCATTAGCAGGTCGTGGACTGTGAATACGCCACCTTTTGATGAACATTACTGATGGAGAAAGGAAATAAGCAGAGTATGTGGCTAACGGGGGATGGGAACCTGTCTCGGAAACGCATCATTTAACTGTAGGAATGGCAGTCAGCGCAAGTCAGGCATTACCAAAGCCCTCTGCAGAGAGGAGAGATACAAAGACAATTATTGACCAAGGTACACGGCCGAGGAATGCGGGGTCCCTAGGCTGCAGAGCTCACCCTTAAAAAGTCTGAATAGAGAGACCATCTTAAGAGGACACAACTTTCATAATATACACAGGTACCACACTATATGCACAATGATCACGTCACAGGTATATCCCCAGCTTACTCCCTCTCACACCTTCCCGGGACATACGGCTCTCCTCTATACTAAACCCATGCTCCAATACCCGGTTACAGAACTTCTCCTGCGCTGCACCCACTTTCTGGAATAACCTTCCTCACTCATTAAGACTATCCTCTACTCTCCAAACTTTCAAGGTAGTAACACTGCTGTGTGATCATACAGAGCACTGTTACCATACACCCTGTCTCTCTCCATAGTAATATCCCCTCAGTCCTGGTAGTGACACTGCTGTGTGACTGATCATACAGAGCACTGAGCACTGGCTGGGTTTCATAGCCCCTCTCTCCTCCTAGCCCCTTGCCCCCCCTGTAGTTACGGCCCCTGGCTAAGTTGAAATTCTGATATAAACAGGTAGCTGCTCTCTTTATAAGAACCAACATTTCTGCAGAATATTCCTCGCTAATCTGGCACCAAGGTATCCCCCATGTAGTATCTGTCTGTCCCCCCGCTATTATAGACCCGGTACAGTCACAGATTTCGGACGCTGTATCTCAGCCGTGGACGGGATTTATTTCACTCTCCGCTGTCATCAGACTTATAATGGAACCTTTGTGGGGGAAATCAAGATGTGGTCCTTGGCCAGCCCGGCTCACGTACCACCCTATCAGGTTCTGGCGCTGATATGGCGGAGACGCCAGGGGTACGAGTCAGGAGACGGAGGAAGAGAGAATCCCTTGCTGACAAAATACCCATGGAAATATCCCGGCCATCGCCAGCAGGCTGGAAGCTTGTTTAATTGGAACAATTAAGGTCACCGGGACCCCATTAGGAGCACAGGGCGATAATTTTACACTAACACTCCTCCGGGAGAAGCATTTAAGGATATGATGGGGCTTATAAATGACTGGACGAGTTAGTATTACACAGGAAAATACACTGAGAGGACTCCTCCGGGGACATTAAACAGGACAGGCTTGTCCCTGGGGACCAGGTGACCATCTGTCTGCAGATTATGGGCACCACGTTCATTGAGGAAGGCTGTTTCGCAGCTTGACGCCCCTGTTTGGCTTATCCTGCTCCTAGCCACAAATTACGGGATGAAGCGCCACACAAAAAAAAAAAATAATAATTGGGGGAAGGGGCATCCCAGCGCCTGCTCATTTGGGTACAGCTGCATACACACACCCCCTCTCCCCCCAGATACAGGAGGACGGGGGCATTCACTAGTCCAACATCGTACGTTTTGTTATCACTCAAGTACCCGGGCATTCAGAAACTTCACGCTGGTCTAAAGAAATTCACTTTCCAGCCAGTTAATTCAATTAACAACAAAAGCAAAAGTTTCCATCCCGGTCAAGTGAGTCTTTTCTCTTATTTTCTACCTCTTTCCATGAAACATTAGCGCAATTTTGGAGCTGCAGATGAATTAATAAAGTTAAGAAAAGAAAAAAAAAAGATAAATGCAAGGCGTTTCCCAGAGCAGCCAATCAGAGGCCCTTTTCTGCTAGATGAATATTAGGTAGAACCTGATTGGTTTTCCATTTTTATTACAACCTTTCTTAAATTTAATAGTTTAACCTCTGCACCGAGGTCTCTGTAATGTGTATAAAGAACTAAGAAGAAAGAGGTGCATTCTGGGAAACCCCCGCCATTATTCACACCAGGATAATCTGCCACTGTCAACAATGAGGGCCAAATTTCAACCAAACAGCAGCTGTCACTCCGTCAATGAATGAAAACAAGATTTACAGCGTTGTCAAGCACCCGTGTGGCTTCAGTGTATAGGAGGGGTGGGACAAAAATCTGCATTCATTAGGGGCTCACAAAAGATGGCTGCCCTTTGTCAGTCAGTCTGTATAATAGGGACGTCAGGACTATCCAGGACCAGAGCTTTCCCTCCTAGTTTCTGGTCTTTGGGAGACAGGTAGTCAACAGGTATCATCCATCCAATCAGATATAGGAACCGGCAACACCAGTAACCTACTGCATCATCTTATCCGCCTAAAAGTCATTGGTCAGCGTTAAATGCTCTGCCAGCCACATGATCAAACTTCCTGATCAGCTGGCCCACGTGGTCAGTCACATGACCAAACTTCCCAATAGCTCACCTGCATTCCGTCCCGCTGGCGTCACACTTCCCGTTGTTCAAGCAGGTTTGGGACGTGCATCGTAAACCTGGAACGGAGAAAGGGAGACACAGATTACAGGGATGTCATATACGGTCAATGTATAGTCAGAGAAATGCTAAGTTCCGTTATCTAGTCACATGACACAATCCTTCACTCTTTAGCCTCCAACTGTCACTCACCTGAATTTAATGAATTAACTGATGTTTGAAAAATTGTTTTATGTTTAACACAAGTGGTTACCATAGTAACTGACCATTGGAGCATTTAGTACCTAATGGAATGGGTCATGTTGGAGGATCTGTAGGCAACACCTGACTAAGTGGCATGGCAGCTCCCAATACACTACGAACAAAACATTATGCTATCCTGGTGTGGCTCAATAGTATCACTCTTTATTTTAGTAATATTATTGGGCGTGTGAGTATGAGCGAAGGGAAAGCGCTATCTCTGTATGTAAGGAATATGGGATCGCAGTATGCATAAGCTCACTTCCGCTGAATCCAAGCGATGGAAAAACAAAGTTCAGCCGCAGGTACCAGATGCCTGACTCTGAGATCCATAGGCAGGCCTCACAGGCAGATGCACAGGGCATCGTGTAGAAAGGGCCTCCACCCCCCCAGTTCTGTAACTGGAAGGCATGAGTTCTGTGCGGTTCTATTACTACTCAGTTACTACTCAAATAAAAGGACTGTTTATTACTTTACAATGTGTCATAGCTACTTCCTAGCTCTATAGCCCCTGCATCACTACAAGGGCCAGCATGACCCAGCGGAGATCATTTCCTGACTCTGGGGAAGCCAGTGCTTTGTCCCATGTGAGAATCTGCCAGTCCTCATACAGTCCCTCTAGAAAGAAATGCTTAGTCTGTGTATAAGTAACATCTACGCCCTTCCTCCCTGTGAGAGGAAGTGGTGAGAAGACAAGAGCCATCTCAGGGGTCATTACACTAAATTACTATTCATAGAGTCACCCCCCCCCCCTCGTCCTGAAGTGCCCGGTGGCGGGGGAGTAGTCCCCCCAGGGCTACCCATGGGAAAACACAACAGCTGCAGAGCTGGGACTATTATTGATCGGCAACAAAGAGGGAAATCAGAGCCGGCCATTGTACAGAGAGACACACACCTCTCCCCCCTGTCACCTAATACCTGGAATGACCCCCCACAGGGGCAGCCTGTGCCTCCCTCCTGCAGAGGGGGCATCAAAGAGGGAGAGAAAGTTTAACCCTTTGTGTGGTGACCTAATGCCTCCAAAACAAACAGAAAACAACTAAACTTTTAGCCCTCTATAGTCCCCTATGTCACTGACGCAACGATCTGAAAGTCACTAGTGGACACACACACACAATGTCCCCTGGCTGCACCCATCCCAAGATCGCCAGCCAAGGGGGTTCAACCATTGGCGCTGCCCAAACAAACGGACTTTGGTGCAGCAATACAACATTGGGCCGATTATCTCATAGTGGGGTCACTACACCCCCTCCCAGTGATAGATGGCATTGAAAAAGCTATACCGTGGAACTACAAGTCCCAGCAAGTCCTGTCACCACATGACCTGTCACAGCGACTGATACTTAGTCCAGGTCCCAGTGGCTGTACTTTTATAAAGATAAAGAGATAAAGACATGTGACAGGGACAGGCTTTACGACAAAGGGTTAACAGCTGCAGGAACACAAACAAGGATGAGCTGCTTTTTATGGACATGTTTTGCTGCCACATGCCAGACCTCTGACAAGAATGGTGGTGGAGACGTGGAGCAGCCGCCCAGCAGAGATGGCACACAGCCCACATCTGGTTTCAGAAGCCCTCTGGCCTCACTGTGTTCTAGGAAATAATGACTGATCTTCAAGTGAAACCAGACGGGGAAAGTCTGCAGCCTCAGATATGGAATGACAAGCAGCCAGCTAGATGGTACCTGTGTGGGCACCAAGCCTAGAAGTGGTTCTTCTCACATTACTGGTTATCAGTAAGCAATGCACCTCTCCCCCACATATGGGCACTGCCATCCGGGAGATAGGGACCCATAATAATGTCAGAGAGGATTGGAAACTGCCCACACAAACTTTTCATCTTAATGTCACTGACTGGCTGAGAGATTGTTGGGACTTTCTTTTCACTGTCTTCAGTGTACTGGCCTGGTCAACGTTGTGTTCCCACAGAGTGCCATGCACGGCACGGCCACTAGGGGCGCCGTTTAAATGAGGTTTGTTAATATGTATCCCCATGTATTAATAAAAAGTTACTAAAGATAGATATCAGTGGATGTTCGGCCATGTAGAGCGCAGGTAGTCAGAACTGTGTTAGTTTTAGGGGTTGGGGTTATATAAATGCACCCCTAGGTCACCAAATGTGACCCCCTTCATTTCAATATTATGCCAAAATTCATTTATCAGCTCTTATAATCATGTCACCAACAGTTGTGTCCACAGCATCTCATATGTGGGGTGCTGTCAATAACCCCCTATATCCACAGATAACGCCTCCAGACAGCGACAAAATAGCGTGACAGATGCGACTAGCCAGTGGCGCTGCGCTTTGGGTGCGACAGATGCGCGTGGCCTCTGCATATGACCAGTTGCAAGAGACAGCACAGGAAAGCAGAAGGATGACTACACGAGACAGCACAGGAAACCCTAGGATGAGACGACACCACCACAAGCCTGACTGTCTACAGTCACCCAGAGATCGCAACTAGTCGCAGTCGCAGTCCATACACCTGCCTCCAACATAGGGGCTGCAGAGAGCGGCAATATCACAGTGCAGCAATCACAGCGGTGTGGCTCTGGCGCAGGCAGAGGGGTTTCCTGCCACTCAGACTAGAACATTTGGGCATTGCCAGGGTCGTCCTGGTACAGAGAGATAACTTTTTCTTATAGCCCAGACACACATACCAGCAGTGTCCTCAGTCACAACACTGTTACCCCCAGTGACTATACCCAGTGCAGGACCCAGGGGCATCGGAGCACAATTGTTCCTTAATTTTATGCATCTTATTTTGCCCCCCCCTAGAGCATCCTATGCTCCCTAGTGGCACAGTCATGTTTTTGCCTTCTTGCCCCCCTCCAACAATCCAGACTCAGTCAACTCACACAACTAATTAACCCTGTCCTTTCCAGGGGACAACTAATCTCTGTATACAACCAGCACTACACAGCCCTGAGATTGTAGAGTGCAAGCTCTGCGGGACAGTAACTCCACAAAATTACCGCCCGAGTCCTCTTCTCTACAAGACATCATGCCAGAGCCCCACACACACACGTGCCTGGCAGAGAACAGAGTGCCAGCTCCTGGGCACAGCCGGTGCCTACCTTGTGCCGGGATAGCCAGTGACCAGAGCAGCAGAGAGACTCCTATTCGATACATTCCCGTCACATAGGTCCCGCAGCAGCCGGCGGTAATCCTCCTCCGTCCAGCGCAACTCTGCTACAAAGTATCCTCCGTCCGGCGCAACTCTGCTACAAAGTATCCAAACTCCAGCCGGATCCCTCCGCGCCCAGCGCAGCGCTGCCACTCCACTCACCCCGAGACCGTGCGGGGAAATGCCAAGAGAGCAGGCAGCTGCGTCTGCTTCCGCCTCCAGGGGGAGGGACTACTTGTCCGCTCACTGCGGGCGGAGGGATCTGGGGGCTCATTAGCATGTCAATGGGAGTGTGGAGGGCAGTCGCCAGCCAGGCAGTGGGGTGGCTGCTCTTCCCTCTGGGCATCTTGGTGGCTTTTGTCTTCTGGCTGAGAGGGGGAGGGGAGGGAACTGAAAGAAAGTCCTGAGACTGTTTCACAGGCTTCCTTCAAAAGTGTGTGAGCTCTCAGGGCAAGTGAGAGGGGGTGGAGGGGGAGCAGAAGAGGTAGCCCCAGGGTCTAGTTTGGTGGAACTACAGGTCTCAGCGTGGACTTGCAGGGCACGCTGGGTCTTGTAGTTCTGCAGAGGTTGCCTCTGTACTGCACGTATTTTCACTCTCACTGGTTACTTGTTAAAGTTTGCAAACTCAACAGAACTAACTGGCAACCGAGATGGCTCTCTGAACGGTCTCCTGTGGCCCTCAGAACTGAGACCTGTGGCCCTCAGAACTGTCTCCTGTGGCTCTCAGAACTGTCTCCTGTGGCCCTCAGAACTGACACCTGTGGCCCTCAGAACTGTCTCCTGTGGCTCTTTAGAACTATCTCCTGTGGCTCTCAGAACTGTCTCCTGTGGCTCTCAGAAGTCACCTGTGGCCCTCAGATCTGTCACCTGCCTCTCTTGAAACTGTCACCTGTGGCCCTAACAGCCTCAGAGCTGTTACCTGCAGCTCTCATAACTGTCACCTAAAGGCTTCAGAGATGTCATCTGTATCCGTCAGAGATGTCACCTCACCTGTGGCCCTCAGTGCTGTCACCTGCTGCCCTCAGCTCCTTTTTGTGTTGATGTCATTGTTATAGCTTGTAACACTTGTGCTGTTATGGTATTACATATAGATGTGTCTTTCTATTAAATGTTTTATTTGGACTTATTACTAAGATTAAAGGTGGCCCTTAGGTCAGTCAGAGGGCCGCATCAGGCACCAAGCACTAATCAGTGGGGTACCAGCTGAAGGCCCTCATCTCCTGGAATGTTGGGAGACTAGGGGAAAACTCCCGCATCTCAGACACCTGCCTGGTATGGTGGATGGTCAGAAATAAGGACTGTCCCGGCAAGGAAAGTGTTAATGACTGTGCCTTCAGGCCGTGTATAAGGGTGTGCTATGACGGCCCATTGCATCTGTACAGGACGCTGGTGGCTTTCAAGCTGCCATCTGTCAGGCAACTTACTCCCCCCATCCCTATTGCCATGGTCCCATCCCCCAGCCTGTTGGGCTTCATCGGTTATTCGTAGTTGAAAGCGCCATTTGCATGTTTTGATAATTAGATCCCATACACACCGGTACATGAATTGTATCAACACACATGGTATCATTATGAGGCCCAGAGGAAAGTGTGGCCCGGGGCCCTGATATGGCAGCCAGGAGCTGTCATTAGCTTGCAGACTCTTTATAGACTGTTTATAAAGAACTCGTCAGCCGCTGACAGCTTAGTGCTGTAGCTATTGGGGGCGGTCACACTGCTCCCATCCAAACGTCTGCTGGCACCCTTGCCATGGGACCTGGCATTGTCTGCTTCTACAGGGGATAAATCGATTCTTACCTGTACATTGCATTGGGGGGTATCAGTACAGTGTCCCACTGACTTCTCTCTTCTTCTATCTTCATTTCTTCTTTTCCTTTTCATCTGTCTTTTTTTCTTTCTCTTTTTTTCTTCTATCTTTATTTCTACTGTCTTCTTTTCTTTCTCTTCTTATTTTTCTCTTCTTTTTCTGTCTCCTTTTCTTCTCTCCTTGTTCTTTCTTCTCTCTTGTTATCTTTCCTCTGCTTTTCTTCTGTCTCCTTTTCTTCTATCTTCTTTTTCTTCTTCTCTCTGCTTTTCTTTTCTCATCTTTTCTGCGCTTTTCTCCTTTCTGCTTTCCTTCGCTTTTCTTCTGTCTTCTTTTTTCACTTGTCTTTTTTCCTCTCTGCTTTCCTTGGCTTTTCTTCTGTCTTTTTTTCTTCTCTTGTCTTTTCTTCTGTTTTCCTTTCTCCTCTCTGCTTTCCTTCGCTTTTCTTCTTGTCTTTTCTTCTTTTTTTTCTCTCTTATTTTTCTTCTTTTTCTCCTCTCTTCTTTTTTCCTCTCTGCTTTCCTTCTCTTCTTTTTTTCTCTCGTCTTTTTTCCTCTTTGCTTTCCTTCGCTTTTCTTCTTGTCTTTTCTTCTTTTTCTTCTTCTCTCTTCTTTTTTCCTCTCTGCTTTCCTTCTCTTCTTTTTTTCTCTCGTCTTTTTTCCTCTGCTTTCCTTCGCTTTTCTTCTTGTCTTTTCTTCTTTTTTCTCTCGTCTTTTTTCCTCTGCTTTCCTTTGTTTTTCTTCTCTTCTTTTCTTCTCTCTTCTTTTCTTCTCCTCTCTTCTTTTTTCCTCTCTGCTTTCCTTCTCTTCTTTTCTTCTTCTTTCTTTTTTCCTCTCTGCTTTCCTTCTCTTCTTTTCTTCTCTTCTTTTTTTCTCTCGTCTTTTTTCCTCTTTGCTTTCCTTTGTTTTTCTTCTCTTCTTTTCTTCTCTCTTCTTTTCTTCTCCTCTCGTCTTTTTTCCTCTTTGCTTTCCTTTGTTTTTCTTCTCTTCTTTTCTTCTCTCTTCTTTTCTTCACTCGTCTTTTCTTCTCTTCTTTTTTTCTCTCGTCTTTTTTCCTCTTTGCTTTCCTTTGTTTTTCTTCTCTTCTTTTCTGCTCTCCTTTTCTTCTCCTCTCTTCTTTTTTCCTCTCTGCTTTCCTTCTCTTCTTTTTTTCTCTTGTCTTTTTTCCTCTTTGCTTTCCTTTGTTTTTCTTCTCTTCTTTTTTCTCTCGTCTTTTTTCCTCTTTGCTTTCCTTTGTTTTTCTTCTCTTCTTTTCTGCTCTCTTCTTTTCTTCACTCGTCTTTTAATTTGGCAAGTATGGTTTAAAGTCACACATATTTAAAGTTTGGATTGGAAAACGGTAAACCTTCAACGCTATTGGCCAATTTCTAACCGAAACCGCCCAAATGCATAATGTAAGCTGCCTTAGACTGCTCATATAATAATCATTTGCGACTTAATCATTAGCATGAATTTAACAAACACAAATCGGATATTATAAGCGGAGGCTATAAGCTTACCTTCTGTTTGGACAAGGAATTTAGGTTTTATTACAAGTGATAACTCTGACCAGCTGTCCTCGTGTATCCTCAGTGTATAGATTACCCATAAATGCCCCGAGTCCCTTACACTAACATTACAGGTCACACTTTATGTCATTACCCTAATCCGGGGAAGCATATTAAAATACGACTCTGTGTTCTCCGTATATGAGGGGTAGATTATACATAGGTGTGGCAGTAAGGACATAATAGGACATATTATTATTGTATGAATCGCAGGAACAGCCAACTGCGCCTGTCAAAATTCTCGCTGGGATATAATTGGAGGATAATGAGGATATTCTGATGTGACGACCTCTTATCGTTACTCTCCAGTCATAACGTCCGCCAGGTTGGTCTGAGAACCAGTGTAGACTGGGCGGCGAAACTCTAAGACCACAATACATTCAGATGCCACATTGAGTGACGTGAAGATGGTGCAGAGGGGCAGAGAAATCATTGCTGTTATTCATTTTACACCTAATTTAGGTATAACAGGCAATGGTAAAAACGGGCCTCAGCTTTGGTTCACTTGTTATTGCCCTGTATATCCCAGCATGCCTTGCAAATCCATCATGGTGGAAGATAGACTCCTTATTCTCGTACAGACCCAGACATACAGAGATATAAGAACTTCTGAGCGTTTCAATGCGATAGCGGCCATTTTCAGAGCTGCGTAAAACTCCTCCCTCATAGATCG
The DNA here is from genome assembly GCA_011038615.1 of Limnodynastes dumerilii. Lineage (NCBI taxonomy): Eukaryota > Metazoa > Chordata > Amphibia > Anura > Limnodynastidae > Limnodynastes > Limnodynastes dumerilii. The sequence continues at coordinate 117,457 of WWET01003141.1, read as the reverse complement.
GACCCATTCTGACCCTCCCACACGGTCAGTGTCTGCGAATAGTAGGACACGAGGGTGTATAGACACTGGCGGGTGGGAGGTTCAGAGGCAATGTGCAGAAAAACGACTTCACTGAAAGAGTAGTTGATAAGTGGAATGACCTCCCATCCGAGGTGGGAGAACAGAGCTGCTGACATTTACTTTCTTCCAGGTTTGAGATCTCAGAGGGGAGAATTGGAGTTATGGGGGGGTGGGGGTTGACGACACCATATTATGCAAATTGCATCTTGAAGCCTTGCCCCCACCTATCAGAGTTACACTCTATACTTTTACTAGGGATGGGGCGGAGTTTGATCATCAAGACCCCGCCCATCCTTAGTAACGCTAGGGTTCTACCAGGAAAAATGCCCGAATTTCAGGAGTCTCCCAGATATTCTAGGGTCCAATAGGTCTGCGTGGTTTTATAAAACAAAATAAATAAAACATTAGGAAGACGGGATGGGCCGTGTGTCTCTTATCTGCCGTCACTTTCGGTATTTCTATGACGTGCTCTGGGAGTGGGCGGGGTTAGAAAGTGAACGCATTGGGATCTGATCTCACAAAACTCATGTTTTTATCAAGAGGACGCTATGGGCCAGATTTACTAAACTACAGAAAAGGAAAAGTGGGGATGTTTCTCATAGCAACCAATCAGATTCTAGCTGACATTGTCTAGTATGTAATAGGAAAGTGAAAGCTAGAATCTTATTGGTTGCCATGGGCAACATCTCCACTTTTCTTTTTCTGTAGTTTAGTAAATCTAACCCCTTGGGCCAGATTTACTAAGCTGCGGGTTTGAAAAAGTGGAGATATTGCCCATAGCAACCAATCAGATTCTAGCTCTCAGTTTCCTGTTACATACTAGAGAATGTCAGCTAGATTCTCAGACACTCCAACGTGACCCATTCCATTAGGTACAAAATACTCTGCTTCTTAGTTTCCATCTGTCAGTTACTATGGTAACCACCTTTGTTGAAGAAATAAATAGTTTTTTGAATATCAGTTAAGTCATTTCACCAGGTGAGTGACAGTTGGAAGCTCAGGAGCGGAGCATATTGTACCTAATGGAATGGGTCATGTTGGAGGGTCTGGAATCTGATGGTTGCTATGGGCAACATCTCCACTTTTTCCAAACTTGCAGCTTAGTAAATCTGGCCCTATGACTTAATAACACTGATTGCCGGGCTGATATCGGAACGTCCCGCTGAGGATTTACCCTCCTCCCTTATAAAGACGATGATGTCAGTCTCCTCTATCTCTTCCTGCACTGATAGGGGGGTGGACACTGGCAGACAGGGCGCGACGGGCGACGCTGAGATGTCTCTGGACATTGTGTTTGGGTAGAATTGTTTGCTGGGCTCTGTTATGCCAACGCCAGCACCTTCCCGGCTGGGTGATACAAAACCCACAACGCGTTATTTCTACCGGCACTGAGCGTATGGAAGGGGAATTTTCAGGATTAAAAGGATTTAACCTGAAAATGAAAATTCAGTTATTTAGCTATTGCGGAAATCCCCATCTGCCAAACGGTGGAAAAGGGGATCGGAAATACAACCTAAGCCAAACAGCGTGTCCCCGGGCAATGACTGAATGTTATATGTTCCTGGTGTAAGGGGTTCTACACCTGGTACCTGGTACTAGCGTAGCCTTATAACTGCAAACCCTGGTGAAAGCTAAAAGGATTGTAGTTATAAGCATTTTGCTGACTTAAGGTGCATACACACTATACAATTATCTGACAGATTATCTGAAAGATCTGGCAGTTGGAATGAAAATCTGGTAGTAGATGAGAGCAAATAGTATTGTCAGTTGCTCTCATTCATTAACACATTTTCATTCCAACAGCCAGATCTTTCAGATATCTGCCAGATAATTGTATAGTGTGTATGCACCTTTACTTTCATCAGGCTGTTTTTGGTTATCATATGTCACGACAACCAGAGTCACATTGCACATTAGTGAGAGAGGGGCCTCTGGCAGCTGCTCTCCCTGTACTGTAAGCAATCTGTCAGAGGCTGACAGCATAAAAAGGTGCTCAGCCCTCCATGTATGAGTGTGTGTATGTATAGCTTCATGTATGAGTGTGTGTATGTATAGCTTCATGTATGAGTGTATGTATGTATAGTTCCATGTATGAGTGTATGTATATATCTCTATATGTGTGTGTGTGTATGTATATTGCTCCATGTATGAGTGTATGTATGGTTCCATGTATGAGTGTATGTATGTATAGCTCCATGTAAGTGTATGTATGTAGAGCTCCATCTATGAGTGTATGTTTTTTTAGCTTAATGTAAGTGTGTATGTATAGCTGCATGTATGAGTGTATATATAGCTCCATGTATGACTGTATGTATAGTGCTCCATGTATGAGTGTATGTATAGCTCCATGTATGAGTGTATGTATAGTGCTCTATGTAGTAATGTATGTATAGTGCTCCATGTATGAGTGTATGTATAGCTCCATGTATTAGTATATGTATGTATAGCTCCGTGTATGTATGCATAGTGTTCCATAAATGAGTGTATGTATTCTTAGCTTCATGTATGAATGGTGAGCGCATTTTATTAATATAGTACAAGCAGCTGATATATCTATAATCAGCACTCATACGTGTTACACAGTGAACAAAAAGCAATATACACAACTATCAATGAAAATAAATAGAAGAATAAGTGATTCCTAATGCAACCTATCAGAGCTGTGTGCAAATCTTAGGAGCTTAGGAAATAAATTCCCTGAACTAATTGCAATACAGAAAAGGGATAATCTGGATATTGTGGGAATCTCTGAATCATAGTACAATACAATCATGACTGGGACATAGATATACTGGGATATTATTTATGTAGGAAGGATAGAGTAGATAAAATTATAGGAGAGGTATTAACATGTGAGGGGATAAATTAAACTTTAATTGAGAGTAATATAGTAACATAGTTGATGAGGTTGAAAAAAGACACCAGTCCATCAAGTGCAACCTGTTATGGAACTCCTGTGATCCCTATCTTTATCATTGCAATTGATCTAGATGAAGCAACCTCCAATCTGTTGCAATCTGAAAAAATCCCAGCTGACCCAAGATGTCCTATTCTTCCCTGGCTCCACTACTGTCCTTCCTTTAATCAACAGTTCTGGTGTCCCTGGATGCCCTTTTCTGCTAAAAATGGCCCAGATTCACACCCCCGGACATATTGCACATATGTCCGTAAATTACCGATAATAGCTACTATGTACTAACTATTTTCCATAATCTACGTATCATTTTGTTAAGTAGATTGTGTATATGCGGACTTTAAGACCACATATATGTAATCTACAAAACGATACGTAGATTACGGAAAATAGTTACTACGCATGCCTAGTAGCTATTCTCTGTAATTTACGGACGTATGTGCAATACATTCGGGGGTGGGGTGAATCCGGGCCAATGTGTCTAACCCAGTGGTTCCCAATTTTCTCAGTTCGAGGCAACCTTAGGGTCTCCATATTTTATTTCAAGGCACCTCTAAGACAAAAATAGAATATAATAGAAAATAGAAACATTCCACGGCACCCCTGACCGCCCTTACTGTAAAGAACCCTTCCCTGGCAGTGACTCCACATCCTGACTGACCTTACTGTAAAGAACCCTTTCCTTTGCTGGTTGTGAAACTTCATCTCCTGTAACCTTAGTGGGTGCCCCCGTGTCCTGTGTACAGTCCTTGGGGTAAAAAGTTCCCATGAAAGTTCTCGGTATTGACCCATGATGTATTTGTATATAGTGTTCATAGGCCGTATTCAGAGATCTGTTTTCGAGTGGTGTTA
>WWET01003141.1:55710-69901 GCA_011038615.1 Limnodynastes dumerilii | reverse complement strand
AGAGGCATCCGTCAACTGCAACTTCCTGATGTACAGCGAGGAAGAAAGAGACCCCCAGGTCCAATAAGAGAACTCTCCGCAGTAACGGCGTAATGATACTCTCCGGACATAGCCCGTGCTGGGAAGCAGAATAATAATATATTTTATTTGCTGTCACTACTTGTAGGACTATTATACGTCCTTAGGGGCGATTGGATTACATGTGTAGACCTCGTGGAAGAATTTAAGAGTGGGTGGACCTGTTAGAATGCAGACAGCGCTAACGGGCCTGTCTATGCTCATTCCCAGGGACGGCGGAATCTTCAGCGTCCCTGACTGTTAATGAAAAACGTTTGTTGAAATTTTACCACTTATTTAGAAAGTTTCAATGAAACAAACTTTTCTTTAGTCAGAGGGGACTTTGCAGAGTAGCACAAATCTGAAATGCGTCTCACGGTACAAGCGGCATATTGCACACGATATTAGGATCATTAGAAAACCCTGTGTCACTACTCTCTTTGACGATTTATGTACCGTCAAAGAGAGTAGGTATAGCTGGGGGTTGCCTGAAACTGTTTTCAGGTCTGGATGGGTCCCTCTGTAGGAGAATTTTAAGATATATCAAATTTACAGCACACATGGGAGAGGTGGACACCGCTGCCGTTACTAAGAGATGGGCGCACAATGTGAAATGCGTCAGTCCAAATATCAGGCAGCAGTGCAGACCTTATGGGCTCTTATCTGCCAGCACTTTCTAGGTTTCCGTGTCGAATGCTGACAACAATTTGCATTGAGCCTGGAAAGGCAATCATGGGCAGGGTACACTAATATGCCTCAAAATCCTATAATTCCAGGGAACACAGAGGCATCGAGTGATCTTCCCCGTCCCCACCCCCGCTCCTGAGGGCTCTCCACCTTCCCTGGATTAAACCTTAAAACTCTGGATTCTGGCCATAAGTCTTCGTGGGAAAATGCCGAACACAGGCGCTGAGAGGAACCTGTGTGTTCTAATCTAATAATTGTAGCTGTTTAATCTATATTTAAGTGTGGGGGGAGGGGGCTTTCTAAAAATATAAAAAGTTGTTTAAAGACTGAGTTTAAAATGTTAGACAATTATTAGAAGCTCTTGTAGAATGATCAAAGTAATAGAAAGAAAACAATTCTATATCACTGTTGTTGTTACACCTAAACTACAGCTAAACTACACTCAAAATACACCTAAACTACACCTAAAATGCACCTAAACTAAAATACACCTAAACTACACCTAAAATGCACCTAAACTACACTCAAAATACACCTAAACTACACCTAAAATACACCTAATTTACACCTAAAATGCACCTAAACTACACTCAAAATACACCTAATTTACACCTAAAATACACCTAAACTACACTCAAAATACACCTAAAATGCACCTAAACTACAACTAAAATGCACCTAAACTACACTCCAAATACACTTATGGCTAAAATACAACTAAACTACACATAAAATACACCTAAACTATACTCCAAATACACTTATGGCTAAAATACAACTAAACTACACCTAAAATACACTACAAATACACTTATGGCTAAAATAAAACTAAACTACACCTAAAATACACCTAAACTCTACTCCAAATACACTTATGGCTAAAATACAACTAAACTACACCTAAAATGCAACTAAACTAAACCTAAAATACAATAAAAATAACTATACCTAAAATACACCTAAACTACATATAAACAAATATAACTAATCAACACCTAAAATATAATTAAACTACACCTAAAAACTACATCTTAAAAACTACATTTAGAATGTGTGTGGTTGCTAATGGTAACCCCTCCTGTGTTTGCTTAGTGATATCGGAGAGAGTCTAGTTGAACTATATGTAAATGTTGCCAGTACAATTGATTACAGAAGCTCTGAGCTGCTGTCCTCTGTTATCAGCGATTTTCTGCTAAGTGTGATGTCTTAATTACTGGCAGGAAGTCAGCTTCTTGTATGACAATAGTAACGCCCACTGCCTTCACCTTAATGTGCAGACTTTCAGTTCTGAAAAGGACACGGATGTGTAATCTATGTAACAAGGTTAATTTACTGACCATAAGATGCAATATTTGCACTAGCCCACCGCAGCCAATCAGGGACTTTGTATCAATGAGTATTTTGCAGCAGACAAAAGGCCATTGGTTGCTTTGATTTAATGCAAATGTTACATACAAGGGACCAGATCAAGAGCTAGGTTTTCATTACGTTCCATCGCGTAGCATATTGACACTATCGTATTTACTATGCACTCCCATTGGTTGTACGTAGTTTAGCCGTGTTACACTTTCCAAACCCTACCTTAACTTTTCCAAGTTAACTCCTGTCGGCCATAATGGCTGCATGCACTTATACACATAAGCACGCCCATACTTTATGATTTAAATGCCTCCCCCCGCTTCCGAAGCGGAATTACGGGTGTCGTATGTCTGGCATGCCCCTTCGTTCATAGTTACGCAGTTGATAGTACCCTGGTACTGTTACGGCACACTGGAATTACCCTGAACGAGAACCGGAGTGGCCGCAAGAGAGAAGAGGTAATGTTACGGCACCCCGGGATTACCCGGAACGAGAACCGGAGCGACAGCAAGAGAGAAGAGGTAATGTTACGGCACCCCGGGATTACCCAGAACGAGAACCAGAGTGGCCGCAAGAGAGAAGAGGTAATGTTACGGCACCCCGGAATTACCCGGAACGAGATTCGGATTGGCCGCAAGAGAGAAGAGGTAATGTTACGGCACCCCGAAATTACCCGGAACGAGAACCGGAGTGACGGCAAGAGAGAAGAGGTAATGTTACGGCACCCTGGGATTACCCGGAACGAGAACCGGAGTGGCCGCAAGAGAGAAGAGGTAATGTTTCGGCACCCCGGGATTACCCGGAACGAGAACCGGAGTGACAGCAAGAGAGAAGAGGTAATGTTACGGCACCCCGGAATTACCGGGAACGAGAACCGGAGTGGCGCAAGAGAGAAGTGGTAATGTTACAGCACCAGGAGGGGTCCAGCGTATAATAGCTTACCTTTATTACGCACAAAGACAAACCAGTTGGAATCACGGTGTAGTTTTATTTGAACAATTACCACATTTATTCTCAATCGTTCTGGAAATATTCTTTATTCATTGTCAATATTTCAGGTGTTCATCGTGAAACAAGATTAGTGGGAGACAGATTCTGGTGAAACAGGAGACCCATGAATGAGATTCCTTCCCCAATCATGCAAACCATTAGCAACAATATTATATTTTGCTATAAAAAACTCTTGCCCAGCGCGGTGCCATGAGAAAAATGGCCCTAAACCCAACGCATGGAAATCAGGAGTCAAATTCAGAAACCCGATTTCCCTGCAATTGGATCCAAGAGCAGAGTGTTTTTTTTGGTGGGAATCCCCTATTCCTGCAAGTATGGAGGTAATCAGAGAGAGGGAACGCTTTGTCACCTCAGCCACGCCCCTCTGTCTTATGTGTGGATGGAAGCACAGAGAGAGGGAACACCCATTTGTCACATAGGCCGTGCCCCTCTGATGTATGGATGGATACACAGAGAGGAAACGTCTATACTCTCACCTAAGAGGAAACGCCCACTGGTCACCTTAGCCCCGCCTATCTATCAGAAGTCCCATTGGACTGGATCCGTTTGTGCTACATTTAAATTCTTGAACACGAAGAGGGATTCAATGCGTCTGCACTTAAAATGGTGGTGAAAAATGCAATTTTTCCGATCTGGCTGCAGTTTTAACCGAACACTAACCGGAAGCCTGGCTCCAATCCATTGCTCCTACGCCTGGATGCGTGGGAACATGATCCAATCACGGAGTCAATATCCATAATCCGGCCCCATGTGACTGCCAGCTAGCCTCTAATAGGACAATTTATGCCTCATGCCCAGCTACAGGCTGCTCCTCCCGCCTCCTGGCACCTGTCTATCATTGGCTGGCTGGCAGAGGATCGACTGTGGCTGCCCACTGACCAGGGGCCTTCTCTATACAAAGCCGTCCATCTGGAAGCTAAAGCCAGCGGCGTCGGGGAGCATTGTCCTGCCGGAGCTCGTCGTGTCTCAATCACACGTCTAAGAGGCTTGCGTGCGTACTGACATATGCCGATCGTTCCCATTGTCCTCCTGCCAGCCTTCCCTGCAATACGCCCCCACCCCCCAAAAAAAGAAGAAGGTCCTTGGTATTCCGTGTGAGCCCGGCTCATGGAGCCGGCATTCATCTCCAGTAACCTTGGCTTGCAGCCTTGGCTGGCGGCTCACAATGGTGGCTTTGTCTGGAGTCATTGTGCATTCCCTGAGCAGCCCCGGTGCTCACCATTAAACAAAACTCTGAAATGATGACAAGTGAATGGTCAGCCACGAGGGGGATCTCTAGCATTTAATGACCAGAATCCAGTATATTGTCCCTCAAAGAGGTCTGCTGCTAATGGCAAACAGGTGGCCAACGAATATAAAAATGTCAGCGTGTACGGGAGAAGCTCAGGATATCGCCTCTCCGTGACATATATAGCAGAATGATGCTAAAGACGGATCCCATCCGCCAGGACGTGACAATAACCATCATACACACAGACACAGCGGACTGAGCGCAAAAGTGATGTGTTAGGGTGTTATGAATAATGCAAACACCAACGCAAATCACTAAAATAGAAAAATTTATTGAAAAAAAAAATAGAAATATTGTTTCGTTCTGTATATTTATATTATTTATAAAAATCTAATCCAACATTTATGCATTTACCACGTGAAATACCAAAGGGCCTGATCCAAGTTAATATACGTACGCAAGCGTACCCGAGTTACGCACTATTAAGAATAATGGCCTCCCCCTGGCTGACCTGCGTGTTCAAAACCCTACCTTAACTTTTTCTTGCGTATCTCTGGTTGTGAGTATTGCCTTGTAACATGTAAGTGCTGAACCCTGCCCACACTGTATAACGGAAATTTCTCCCTCCGTCCACAATGCATATAATCGCTTTGCGCAGGGATGTCACACCCTATCGTACGGAGTTACATACAAGTTCCGTACAATCAGTGTTACGATGTGTACCATCTGCCACGTGCACACTCAGTGCTTTCCCCCAGCCAGATTTGCGCATGCCGCATGTATAACTTAGCTGTTGTTATTAAGTCTGGATCAGGCCCAAAGTTGGGGTCAAAAAAGGTCCTCGATTGTCAGCTCTCAGGGCTCAGCATGACCTGGTGCTGGTTTTCATGTACCAAGTCCTGAGTTCTGCCTGCGTCCAGCTCTTGATTGGGGCACTTTCCTTTTTACGTCCTTACCTCGACTAAGTCCCTCCTCTATTCTCCCACGACACGTCCCTCGGGATGTAAGCCGCCGCAGCTCTTCCCGGTGCCATTGTCCCCTGTGGCGTCTCTTCCTCCGGGCAGGCCGTCACGCTAAGAGCACCTGGGGTGTCACAGCCTGTCTAGAGCCACTGGGTGAAAAATGCTTTTATTTCCATTTAGGGAACCTGCGTCGTCCTTCATCCATTGCAATGTAACAGTTCAGTTCACAAACATTTGTCGAAATGCGTTTAAACAGAAAATACACATGCGAATTCTAATCTGACAAGCGGAGACATAATGGCGCTGACTGTCTCATTTGGGAGATTTCCGCTCTGGAATATAGGGAATAGAGCCTGTAAAAAGGAAAAATATGTTTCACAAGGCAGCCAATGAGAGTCTAGCTTCATTTATCTAGTCCATTCTAGAAAAATGAGAGCTATAATTTGATAGGCTACTTCTCCACTCTTCCTGTTTATGAGCTGCTTTATATATTATCCCTCTGTGTTTTAAGAGTTGTCAATGCCCTAAGACAGACCCTTGAATATGACCCATTCCCCTAGATACAAAATACTCTGTTCCTGAGCGTCCATCAGTTACTATGGTAACCACCTGTGTTGAAGAGAAAACTGTTTCTCAAACATCTGTTACGTCATTAAATCCGGGTGAGTGACAGTTGGAAGCTCAGGAGCGGAGTATTGAGTACCTGGTGGAATGGGTCCTGTTGGAGGGCCAATTATTTTTTTCCACTAATCTCATTTTTTTCCGCAGAATGCTCCGCACACTTGGGGTAAAAATCTCTTGTCCCACGTGGCGCAGAGTAGAGGCAAGACGGAGGGACGCTGCTCCCATACCCCAGCTGCAAGACCGCGAGTGAGGCAGGATGAATGGAGAAGGGACCTTTCTTCAATGAGTCACTTGTGAGACGCCAGATTATACCCAACGCGCATAAATCCCACAGCTGGTAGAGATGAATGGCAGCGATTCGCTGATCCAGCCTGGTTTCCGTAACGACGCATTTCTCAGAGACATTGGAAATAGTCCGTATGGATCCGCAGCAATTTACATTCATCCAGGGGCATAAAAGCCTGTCCTGCAAGTCAGCAATACACAGATACATCTCAGCTCTGACAGTACCAAAACCCTCAGACGCAACACCCGAAATACGGCCAACATGACTTATTACCAAGCTAATTTCCTAACACACAGACATTACTTTACTTTACACACTTAAACTGTCGTCTTCCCAATGCTGCCATTAACGACATCGCTGGCGTCTTCCTATTGGCTAAGTTCTGTATAATAAACAATGTCAGGGCAGGTAAAAACTATATATCCTACTTTTCATTGGCTGGGACCTCCCCTCCCACATTGAACAAGCCACGCCCACATTTGTGTGGCTTGTTATGGTTTTGATGCTGGGTAATCCTAATTTTAGAGCCACTTCTTTGTCACGCTCAATATCCCCTGTGGTATTCATGTGGTGTTACGGTACAATGCCCCTGTACAATGTGGTTTCAGCAGTGACAGTGTCAGCTCCTGGCTCCTCCGGACTTTTCAGTGACAATAACAATGATTGTGACAATAAGGACTAAGTATCTGCTCTGTCAAGAATATCAGCACTGACGTTTCCTGGAAATAAGCTACGTAGCAGGAAGTCAGACACGCCATGCCAGCGTCCAAATCAGTGAGAGGCGGAGGACACAGAGCATTCTAATGACTATTTATTAACAGGCTTTTATATAGCGCCATCAGATCACATCTTTCCAGAGAATATTTCACACTCACATCAGTCCCTTTCCCACTGGAGCTACATTCTAATACCCTAACACACACACACACACACACACCTCCTCAAGGCAGAAGCAATCGATGTCTAAACCTATTCTCCATTCAGTGGTATGAAACGTACAGGCAACCCACACCCAGAGGGGCTAGTGACTAATAAACAATACATTGCATTCTAGTGACCAATATACAATACATAGAGCATTCTACTAATAAATAATATATGGGACATTCTAGTGACCAATATACAATACATAGAGCATTCTATTGACTAATAAATAATATATGGGACATTCTAGTGACCAATATAAAATACATAGAGCATTCTACTAATAAATAATATATTGGACATTCTAGTGACCAATATACATACACAGAGCATTCTATTGACTAATAAATAATATATGGGACATTCTAGTGACCAATATAAAATATATAGAGCATTCTATTGACTAATAAATAATATATGGGACATTCTAGTGACCAATATAAAATACATAGAGCATTCTAGTTACTGATACATTAAGTGGAGCATTGTAAGTCAACAAACGACATGCGCAGTGCATTCAAATCTGCGAATTTACGTCTCCGCCACGCGTAAATTCACGGAGAAGCGTAGTTCTAAATCAGGCCCAATGTCTAAACCTATTCTCCATTCAGTGAAATGAAACATACAGCCAACCCACACCCAGAGGGACTAGTGACTAATAAACAATACATTGCATTCTAGTGACCAATATAAAATACATATAGCATTCTACTAATAAATAATATATTGGACATTCTAGTGACAAATATAAAATACATAGCGCATTCTACTAATAAATAATATATGGGACATTCTAGTGACCAATATACAATACATAGAGCATTCTATTGACTAATAAATAATATATGGGACATTCTAGTGACCAATATAAAATACATAGAACATTCTATTGACTAATAAATAATATATGGAACATTCTAGTGACCAATATAAAATACATAGAGCATTCTATTGACTAATAAATAATATATGGGACATTCTAGTGACCAATATAAAATGCACGGAGAACCCAGTGTCCAATATACACTATATGGGGTATTCTAGAAACCAATATACCATACACAGAAAGAGCATTCTTGTGACAAAAATATAATTCAGGAACCAATACACAATACAGAACATTATATTAACAGAGACACAACAGCAACATACTATGACCTCTGTGCCATACAGATAATCTCCTGGCGTATCTAAGGGGATAGTGCAATTAGAATAAAGCTTGTGTTCCGTATAAGCCCAATGACTAATATTTACAAATACATCAAAATTCACACTTTGACCAAAGGCGAGATGTGTTACTGTGTGTTCAGCCAGCGGTTGTGGTATGTGGTATGTGCTATATCATACATCAGAGGCTGCAGCCAGTGGCCGACTGTGAGATTACCGAGATTACTGCTCCACCCAGGAGAGAAATCTCCCCATCTCCTGGGACGTCATAGCCGGGATACTGACAGTAATGTGTACCGGCCGCTCTCTACATGACACAATCCAGCCATTCTTATATCACACAGCAGAGACATCTCCCCATCTCCTGGGACGTCACAGCTGGGATACTGACAGTAATGTGTACCAGCCGCTCTCTACATGACACAATCCAGTCATTCTTATATCACACAGGAGAGACATCTCCCCCATCTCCTGGGACGTCATGGCCAGGATACTGACAGTAATGTGTACCGGCCGCTCTCTACATGACACAATCCAGCCATTCTGCTTATACCACACAGGGTAAATGCCAGCACATTTAGCCGTCCGGTTATCCTGCCATTGGCAGATGCATTAGGTTAGTGGTTTATGGTTTATGTGTTTGCTTTGCAAATTGACTGAGGCCTAGAACAGTCAATACACTTACTACTAAGCAAGTAAATAGAGATTACAACACTCCGCTGCCTGACCTGCGAATCCTGAGTGTAACAGAGGCTCAGGCAACCGTCCTAACCGCACTGATGTGGGGAGGCTTCAGCCTTATTCCCAACCACACGCTGTCATCATTAGTAGTTACAGTCATCACAGCGATCACAAACATTGGCGTCCTCACATTGCACCCACTACAGTCACACAAAATGGCGGACTCTAAATCAGTTTATAGGCCAACTACTGCTTCCTAGGCTGGGGTTATCTACAGAGAAATATTTTTTATAGATAGATAGATAGATAGATAGATAGATACACATACATACATAAAACCAGTTCCTAAGCTGCTGTTTTGTCTATTACACATAGTTGCCAGACTCCCTGCAGAATTTGTTATCTCCCTGACTCTCTGAAGTGTTTAGCGGTCTTCTCTGACGCTGACTTAAGTCAATGCGGTATGATGACAAAATTTAGAAATTGCGTCCTATTTCCCTGCATTGAGACCTATGGAGGCGGCCATTTTCATGGAGACCGAGGTGTAATGAAAGACTGACCGTTATCCTAGATAACATGACTCCAATAATGGAGACAGAAATGAGAAATACACTTTGGTCTCTTGTGAATCAGCTGCAATGTCACTACTATTATCTCTTCTATAAAGATGAAAAATTCACCAGATCCTATTCACATTCTGGTTACTCAACTCAATTTTTCTTTTAAAAAGAACCTTACATCATGTGTCACGTGACTTTGGTTGCCATGGCTGTTGCACATAACTAATCATTAATAAACTGAAAAGAAAAGAAACTAAACAATGGAAAATGCTCATTACCAACATTATAAATGGCTAAAAGTTGTAAAGCACCTGTTTCTTTCCCTTGAATAAAGCGGCCATTGATCCTTTACTCAAAGCTCTAGCAATTTGCAGTCATTTTACTTGTTAATGGCATATCCCCACGTGTCCCGACATGCTGCAATCTATAGGCATCATGTTATGGAAGTCTTGTATCAGCCTGCGCTCTCCACAATGCAGCCATTGTTACACAACGCTCGCAGCCAGGACTCTGATAGTCAATGAATGAACAGGAAACCTGGGAGACGCGAGGTCCTGATAGGCCGAGCGCGGAGGAAATCTGGCTTCTCTCATGCCGGGGGCCACGGCCCAGATCACACAGTACAGCGCTATGTGTCATCCACGCTCTATCGGACGGAGGGATGAGAGAGATGGCGTCTGTTTTTCCATGATGAAGAATATGAATGCAGGGAACGAAAGAACAACGTTGGTAATCATCGTCTTATCATCGTCTTATCAGCGCGCAATAATATCTTAAAGGGCAAAAAGACCTCAGGGGATGGCGGTGCTCAGTATCACGGCGCCTTGGGGCGAGACTTCTGTGTCCATGTGCAATGCCTTCAGATAACGTCCGTAACCAGGAGTGTGCAACAGACGCAAAGCCAAAGTGGTGCTCCAGTAAGACCATTTTTAATGTTAAGGTTGGGGGGGCGCCATTTTATCTTTTTCCCCCTGGCGCACACGCCTCACAACCACATGGTGGCGTATAGAGATTTCCGAAGAGCAGCCATTGTTGCACACTAATCGATCGTAGCACATTTCCACCCACTGAGACTTAATGGACTGGACACAGGTTTTGAGATATGCGCAAACGCACGCTCCGAGCACTGTAAAATTAGCGGGAATCCGAACGGTTTAATGATCCACTTTCAACAACTGGGTGGGAGGTGCTCTGAAGGGGGAGGAGTTATGGTGGGTGGTGGGAGGTATTTAATAAACAGCTCTCCGTATATGGGTGTATGTATGTATAGCGCTGTAGCGCCCAGTACCCATATATGGAGTGCCAAGCACTGTGTTAATTGGTTAGTGGTCCTGCCCAGATCCGCCCCTGGCTCCACCTAGCCCCGCCCATCCTGGAAGCAGTCCAGAGTTATTATTTTGGCATTACTATTGCTTTAATTAGCAGAGAATAAGTCATTGTCACAGCATTACTATTGCTATTTAATATTAAAAATAAAAACAATATAGTATCCGAGGTCTAGAACGACATAGCGGCAAGATACTGGGTCTGAGCCACGAGGGTACAATGCACAGAAGAAACAGCTTACATTACAGGGAAGAGAGATAAGGAGTTTCCTTTGTGGGACGACCGTTGTCCTGTGTGCGCCGATACACACGGCACAATATATACTATAATTATACACAGATGACACGGATAGGAAAGACTCCGTTATTTTACTACTAGGGCTGAAATAAAGGAGTTTTCATTTGCAATTATAAATCTGGAAAGCAATGACCTCATTCGCCTGTGCATCTGGAGGTCACATGACACGCTGGGAGCCGCCAACCTGTGTCCACGACAGGGACATTAAAAAACGCCAGTTCCTGCGTTGTGGAGATTAGAGCAGATTCATACAGAAAAGAATAAAGAAAGACGAGATGTAAAGAAAGACGAGATGTAAAGAAATGACGAATGATATCGAGCGCTAACTCCACGCGGCCGTCTAGTCCGCCATGCCGGAACGCTGTCTCCTAGGTGCGCAGCTCTAGATGTGGATGGATATCGTAAACAATACAAGTTGTAGAGGAAAATATTGGCGTAACGCTCAATGACAATAAAAAAATGTTCTGTGTCTGCAGCTTAGAGCAAATGACACATAATTGGGCGTCCGCGCTGCGATGGCGGCTTTTAGAAATAGAGACAGAAAGTTCCTTTTTCGGCTGTCTCTATTTTGAATAGGGAGTCTTTTAGAATAGTTTTTATGAATGGGTGAGAGTGCGGATCGGTATATTCACCCATTCCATTTCACAGGACCCACCGCTGACCGCTCCGGAGAGGTAAGTAACCTCTCCGGGGACTTTTAGTGTTGGGGGAGGGGTTAGGGTTAGGTTCTTAGGAAGGGAGGGTTAGGTTTAGGGCCATAGAAGGGGAGGATTAGGGCCAGGCTGCGGGGAGGTGGGTCTTAGGGTTAGGCTATAGAGAAGGGAGTATTAGGGTCAGGCTAGGAAGAAAGGAGGGTTAGGGTCAGGCTAGGGAGAAGGGAGGGTTAGGGTCAGGGCGGCCATCAGGGGGGGGACAGCTGGGACTATTGTCCCGGGCCTGGAACTGATGGAGGCCCTCCGATACTTACCTAGCTCTGTAGCAGCAGGTATTAGTGGTATCCTACCGCCGATGCTTGCCGCTCAGAGCTATTCAGCAGCCGGCCAATCTGCAGCAAACCGCTGTTAAAGTGTGGCTGCCGCGTCCCACCCCTCACATAGGGGCGGGGCACCTCGGCTGGGCCCCGGGCCCCGCAATTGATGACCGTGGCCCTGGTTAGGGTCAGGTTGCGGGGAACGGAGGGTTAGGGTAAGGATGATGGAAGGGGAGGGATAGGGTTAGGCTCTTAGGATGGGAGGATTAGGGTCAGGGTAATGGAAGGGGAGGGTTAGGGTTAGGCTCTTTGGAAGGGAGGGTTGGGGCCATAGAAGGGGAGGGTTAGGGTCAGTCAGCGGGGAGGAGGGTCTTAAGATTAGGCTATAGAGAAGGGAGAATTAGGGTCAGGCTGCGGGGAACAAAGGGTTAGGGTCAAGCTGCAGGGAAGGGAGGGTTAGGGTTAGGCTCTTAGGAAGGGAGGGTTAGGGCCATAGAAGGGGAGGGTTAGGGTTAGGATAATGGAAGGGGAGGGTTAGGGTTAGAATTAGGGGAAGGGTTGGGGTTAGTTTTCAGTTTTACCTATCAGAGCACCGTGTTCGGTGTTCCGGGGATCGATTGCTATGTCTCATCGAGGCATAAGCAATCGATATCCCAGCCAGTTCGAAACTGGGAGAGAACGGTCCTATCGAAATAGAGCTGTTCTTAGCGGGGACCCACATCCAACATAAAGATATCCTAAATCTTCAAAATAAGAAGCAAACAGGGTCTGAGCTCAGCAACGGTTTCAAGAAAGAGGAATAAAAAAGGTTCAGAAAGATGCAGTCGCATTGTATGATCTATACGCAAGTTTAAAGCGGGTAGTAATCAATACGCCAAACTGCGCAAATAGATACTGGCTCCGCCTTCTGCGCAGTACTATGAGCCGCAGCGTAGCAGTGATCGGAGATTAGGCGCGTTATGTAACATGCGATTAAAATGTAATTCCCAGAAATATTCTTTGCAGGAAAAGCTACAACTCGTCAGGGTATCTGTGTTTTATGGGGATGTTTGTGCAGGTGACAGAATCGCTTTAAATAACTAAAGGCTCTGGAAAAAATCCGTTTTCAGATACGTCGCAGTCATTTATCCAGAAACAAAGCTGTGCAGTCACAGGGTGAGGTCACTTCCTTATCATCTCGGCTCCTAGCGGAGCAGCCAAGAGGGTGAAGTCTTATCTAATAAGCAGCAACTATTCATAGCGGCCCAACTGTTCCCTCCGCTGCCGGCTTATGAGAGAGGAGAACAATAGCCGTTCCCATGGAGATGGTAGAACGCTCTCTATATACCATCTATATGATCGCACAATCCCGGGGATCCAAGGCGCTATAGCTGCACATGAAGCAAGAGATAGATATACAGTGGTTATACAGCGCCTGTCTCAGGACATTACGTATTCACACAGAGGAGTGAGTAAGAAAGAACTCACCTAACTCACTGGAGCCCCTAACCCACCCCCTGCTTATAGGCACCTTATAGCACTTAAGAGTTCCATAGGGGCTACCTTTCTTACCAAGAAGAGAATTCCCCTCCCTGTGTGCAGACCCCTAATATACCCCACATGTACTTTATATAGTGCCCAGACCCTAATATAACTCACCTGTACTTTATATAGCGCCCAGACCCCTAATATACCTCATCTGTACTTTATATAGTGCCCAGACCCCTAATATACCTCACCTGTACTTTATATAGTGCCCAGACCCCTAATATACCCCACATGTACTTTATCTAGTGCCCAGACCCCTAATATACCTCACCTGTACTTTATATAGTGTCCAGACCCTAATATACCTCACCTGTACTTTATATAGTGCCCAGGCCCCCAATTTACCTCACCTGTACTGTATATAGCACCCAGACCCCTAATATACCTCACCTGTACTTTATATAATGTGCAGGGCCCTAATATACCTCACCTGTACTTTATATAATGTGCAGGGCCCTAATATACCCCACATATTTTAGAAGCATCTGGAAACCCGTGTTTGACACGTTAGCGCAGAAGTGG
>WWET01003141.1:30481-45983 GCA_011038615.1 Limnodynastes dumerilii | reverse complement strand
AGTTTGGGGAAACTCACCTATTGGAGCACTGTGTTCGGTGCTTCGGGGATCAATTGCTAAGCCTCATCAAGGCATAAGTAATCGATATCCCTACATCCCTAATATCGTAATCGGAAGGGGACGGTTAAGGATAGGCTGGGGGAAGGTGACAGTCAGGGTTGAGGATGGTTAAGTATTTCTAGCAATGTAACAAAACAACTAATGGCTCTGATGCTGCTAATTCCTAGTGAGATGGGACCGACCAGATACAGACATCCGATTGGTCAGCCTTCAAAGGTCCGGACACAGCACATGCAGCAGTGAGCAGGGAGTCTTGGGAACACTCCTACGAGCTCTGTTCGTGCTGTGACATCCTCCTTCTCTCGAGCCGATGTAGCACTCGGACGGTTTCGGTGTCTGGCAGATATTTTGTTCCATTAAAGAGATTTATAAAATGAAATAAATAAAAATAAAAAAACCTAAAAATAGAGGGTTAAATGGCCCTCGGCTTCTTTTTTAAAGAACAACGATCTCCTTAACGTCTCCATAGGGAGGAAATAGTGCACAAGGACGAGGGTAAATCAGGGGTGGACGCAGTTGTTTGCAGGCGGTATCAGATGTCCCGCATTGTGCATTTTCACCGAGCGGTTGCTACTTTAAGACACATGACAAGGGAAGCAGTTGTTAAAGATTCCTCAGCTATTTTCTGAAGACCGCAAACTGTGTCCCAAACGCCACCACAAAGCCCCTGATGGATGCACTTGGGGAATCGGATTTCGGCGATGAGCCGCTATGCCACAGTGGATTAAACACAAATAGCATGTAATAGACTGACAAAGGCCCGCACGGCCATAACTTCACCCCCTGGGGAGAAGAACCATCTTAACCCCATTTAGACCTCGTCCGTGATGACAAGTCCAGAAAACACAGCTAGAGGCCATCTTACCCAGCACGTCGCGGAAAGGCAGCGAAATCATGGCTACAGAAACATGGGCATCCCCGGACACTGCTCAGACCCAGTCCCGGGGTACGAAAAGGCGTGCCAGACGTACAATACCCGTAATTACGCTTCGGAGGCGGGGTGAGGCATTTAAATTGCACGATATGGGTGTGTTTAGGCACGTAAGCACCTGCAGCTATTACGGCTGACAGTGCTTACGCTTGGAAAAGTTAAGGTAGGATTTGATAAGCGTAAAACATGTTAAAGTATAAATATTATTGTAAATGCATAAAATAAAGTCATATTCATATTGATTTATATTAATCAGTGTAACGATTGCTGTGTTTGAACAGACAAAGTTTCAAATAAGAACGCAAATATAGGCCTGAACCATGCATGCACACGGGTGAAATGAACGTATTTTATAAGGTAGCAGTAGTTTTAAAACTAATGCTCTTATTTGCTGGCAAAAATACTTACCATCGAGGGGAGTGTCTAGTAATTACGGATGCGTAAATACGCTATGCATTGAAGCCTAAAGGGAACGTAGGTCTGGATCCGGCCCTTTATGTGCATCTCTGCCCTTACAGCGCAGGTTATGTGTGTTTATCCTCACTGACACAGGAATATCGCAGATGCCACTGATAGACTTACATAGTGTCAGCGATGTCTAGGCTTGCTGACAAGTACAGGCCTGACAGGGACAACACCTGCTCGCTGTAAAAGTGTATTAATAAGGTAGGACCACCCCGGAGCTAATAGTGTCTAGGTGGGATAATGTATGGCTGCTTGTGACCCCGAAAGAATGTTATGTCTGCAAACAGCCCTGGAATAACAAAGAACTCCATTATGAATTATTAAAAATAGATAGATAGATATATATAACAAATACTACACAATACAGACACTGAGCTTCTGATAGATGTGCATTTCATTTTGCAGTGTCATTTTTATTATCACAGAGCATAAAGATCCTGTGTCTGCAGGTGAGCCGGACAATTAGCATATCACAGGTGGTAACACAGAGCCACAAATCATGGTAAATTCCTAACTGCTTCAGAACAAAAGCATCTACAGAGGTCAGGGGCCGGGGGTACTTTTGCCTATTGCAAAGCATGGGGGAGCCTGTGTAACGTGGACAGCATCGTCCTCTGATTGCTTGGACAATGTGAAATAACAGAAAAGTGAATCATTATTATTTAAATTAAATATTTTTACGGTAGATTATTTTTCTGTTTTGTAAATAAAATAGTTTTAACGAAAGAGAAGCGCTGGAAGCCATCTTGCAGTGAGGGGTGGACACACATTACTTTTACTTAAATCTGAGATAAATAACATGAGATTTATAGCCATATCCATCTATATTTATATATTTACACACACAAATATGTGTGTGTATCTGTATGTTACCAACATGAGCCTCCAATATGACAAACATTATAACCATACAGCTGGCAGGTTATGCTGAGACTTGTAGTTCCAAACAACAGCCATCTCCTTACCTGCAACACACCTGCACAATCAAGCTCCTCGGAGGTGCTGGAGACTAAGCTCCCGCTATCGGACTGGCCGATTACAACCACGTGACTGCACCCCAGCCCCTGCGTGGGGTTATGGGAGTTGTAGTCTTCTAGTAGATCCAGAACTTTGTTACCTGCTGCTGCTAAAACTACATGCCCCACAATGCCTAGGATGTCTCGTTCCATGTGGACATTTGGGACAGTGACGCTGAGAGAGATGGAGGTGTTCAGGTAAACAGCTATTCCAGGGAACAGGGGCATGAAACTCATGGGGCCAGAATTACTAAACTGCAGGTTTGGAAAAATGGAGATGTTGCTTATAGCAACCAATCAGATTCTAGCTCTGATTTTCTTTTTACATACTAGAGAATGTCAGCTAAAATCTGGTTGCTATGGGGAACAGCCCGCAGCTTAGTAAATCCGGCGTATGGTGTCTTTCAAAGTGTTGTTTATAGTAATGATATAATTGCAAAAAGTACAATAATACTGTGTGTGTATTATTATTTTTTATATTCTTATGTGCAGCCTCACAATATTTTATTATGGGCCTCATTTACAAATCTGTATGAAAGAAACATGGGGATGTTGCCCATAGCAACCAATTAGATTCTAGCTGACATATTCTTGTATGTAATAGGAAAGTGGAAGCTAGAATCTGATTGGTTTCTATGGGCAACATCTCCACTTATACTTTCCTGCAGCTTAGTAAATCTGGCCCTATGTTTGAACCTGCCATGGTTTTACTCAGGTGTAAATTTCCACCTGTTTTCCTCTTATATTCACGCTCTGGATCCGCTCTGTAAGTACAACCAAACCAAACATATGAACGGCTTGGATAGGATATAAACATAAATGTATCCGCTTTATAATGCAGAAGTACTCACTATATTGTCTTTATATTGCAGGAAATCCCTGTCAGGAAAACATGATAGAAGGTTTTTTATTTACACGCCTCTTAGAGGGTGGCAGTGATGATTACAAGTGTGCCATCTCTCGCGGTGCTCGTGCCAATCAGTGCCCAGGGAGGAGAAATGCTAAATACAGGTAAGTGTGATTCAGTGTGAAATCTCCATTATAATAAATAGCACCCCACTGCCCCCAAAGAGTTTACGCTGTATGGGGACAATTCAGAATTTGGGAGTAAGGGCAAAACAGGTGCAAATGTACAGCTCAGCTAAACCATTTTGCAAAGTAAGGGGGCTTATTCATTTTACATCTTTTGCGTACAGGGAAAATACAGCATATTTGCACATAGAACTCCAATACGGCATCGCTTAATGTTTAATTTACTAAATACAAACGTCACCTCTCAATTCTGCTTCTGTTTTCACCATTTAAATTTGCCTCCCTGGTAGTTCAACAGGTTATTGTTCAGGTGTACACTTTCACCTATAATAAGGCTCTGAATGAGCCCCTATGCTTGTTATGTCCTAATTGTGTGAGCAAACTGATAAAATGATCATCTTAAAACTTAATTTGTTACTTAAAGAGCCAGTCTCCCACCCAAGGCGGAGGCAGCCATTTTATAACCACAAAATGTAACCACTGAATATTTCTGGGAATGTAAATTATGAATGAAGTAGAGCAAAGGTGAATACTGCATTCCCTTGTATATTGTCCCAGGGACTTCCTCTGTATGTATGGGATGGGGTGCTGTAAACACTCCAGGTAAGTAAGCATTGGTTGTGTCTGTATTTCTTTGCAGGTAGAAAAGTATCAGGAGATGACTCTGACACTGAGGTAACATGAAGTCACTGTAAGGAAGGTGGGTAATTAGATTAGCTGCCCAGCAGAGGTGGTAGCCTGGGATAATACAGTAGAGAAATTCAAACATTCTTTGATAGATATAAGAATATCCTAAATCTTAATAACAAAACAAAAAGAAAATTATAGAGAAAATGTGCTGGGGTCATCATAACTTGGAGCAAGTTAAATGTGTAGACGAGATGGATCAAATGCTTTGTATCACCATAAAATTCTATGTTTCTATTCGGGGGTCCATAGCAAGGAGGTGGAGCCTGAGTCTGGATAGGCGGGGCTGAGGGAGGAGCTGGGAGCACCTGCTGCCTGATAGAAGCTGTCAGAGGCTGACATCTTAAACCAGTGCTCGGTGCACCATGTACGAGTGCTGAGTGCTATATATACACTCATACATGGAGCGCTGAGCAATACAGCACTATACACATATATAAAATAGCGACTCTTGTTGCATGTTGCTCCTCAATATATGGCCAAAAGATATTATACCGAATAAATAACTAACCAGTTGTTTCAATAAGCAATCTGCGTATCGTTATCATAGACCTTAGTAATAAGATGGAACTGATCGTTATTGCTGTCCACCTGAAGAGAGATTTGTAACGAATATTTACCTTCATACAAGAAGGAATGTTGTGACATTCAAGCATTAAGAGCTGTATATTCATACAAGAAGGGCTAGAAATGTATACCTTACAACACACCACCGACAAAGCTACAAAGAGAAGTAGCATCCCTCATACAAGAAGCGATTCTGAAGAGAGGAGCTGTGATTGGACCACTATAAGATTGACAGTAAATAAAATAACCTCTAAAGGAGAGGCAGCCAGGAGGTAGATAGTGAATATATGGTGCTGCTTGACTGTGGTTAATAGATGAGGTGCAGAGAGAGAGATATGCTGCAATGCTGAGCAGCAGATGGCCCTCAAAGCTGTCCACCGTGGCCCCCAGCCCATCCTGTCATGATGCCAGAAGTGTTTGTTATCCCTTGTAACACTTGTGCAACGTTCTTTATGGCATTAGGTGCATATGTCTCTCTCCCTGATGCATTATATTATATTATCATTATTATGATTATTTTATCTTATTAGTGTGTCAGTATTTGCTCGATGGAGCGGATCCAGAGGTCCATGCAGATATTTTTATGTTCCATCCTAACACAAGGGCGTGAAATAGGTCTGGAAAGGGCCCCTCTGGACTTAGACATGACGTGGGGCTGGTGCAGATGTTGTGATGTAAACAGCCCTTTGTTACGTCTGTGATCTGCTCTTGATCGGGGGCATCTGCTTGGGCCCCGCCCCTTACTGTACATTGACTACGTCCCTCCGCCCCTTCCATCCCTCGCCCCGCCCCTCGGTACACAAGGCGCTCAGATCTTAATTGGCCGTGACTGCGTGCTCCTAAGTTCTGAGCATGTGCAGTAGAGAATCGCCTCTGGATCGGACCCAACATCTCCTACAGACCAATGAAGTGATTTGCCTCTTCGTTATTCTTGTAATATAGATCCTGGCCTGGCCCTTTCTCCGTCCTGTGATGTACAAGCCAGCAAGACATGTACAGAGTCATTAACTTCATCCTCACCCTCTCCGCGGATCAGTCTTTTCATCTCTTTCCTGGGATTTCTGCCTCTGGGCTTCTCATTCAGTCCAGGATCCTGCGTCGGAGAGTTGTGTATTGGCGTGATAGCCGCTTTGTAGCAGAGGAATACTTTATAAGGATGGAGGGTGATTACCTCTACTTTTCCAGGGAATGTTCTGAGAATCCGGCTGTTACCTGATCTTTGTTTTATAAATGATACATAATTATTGCCTAAAGAGAAAAAATAATGCCTTATTCTCTTTAAAGCATTACTGGGAAATATTTGTTATTCCCTTGGTGATTTCAGCGTTACCTCTCGTTATATCGCCAATCCTTTCCCGTTGGGTTGCCGGTTATATGATTTTTTGGTATCGGCTTTACCCACTTGTAGGGGGATGTCCTGCCTCTACAAGTGGGTAAACTTTCACACCCTAAAAAACGCTGGTGTTCGCGGAGTGGATTTTCTGAGTGGGTGTTTGTAGACAGTTTGTGGTTTAAAGGTTCTCCATAAATTTGGGGTGTCGTTATTGAGAGGTTGCGACCTTTAGGTACAGATATGGTTCTCGGCAGGACATAGCGTGTGATATGGGACAAGCCGGCTTGGTGACATTTCTGTATGCCCATTTGTCGCATATTTATCGATATCGTTTGCTGATGGCACCCTATAGGATGTGCCCATGAGTATTTGAATCCAATAGGATGGGTGTTGCGTTGGAATGGATGGACATAGAGGTTCGTAAATCCTTGTTCATGTGAAGGCGCCCACACAGAGATAGAGCATGTCATTATGGCAGCGCAGACCTGACGCTTTGGGTAGAGTAAAATGGGTAAACTTCAAGACGCAGATGCTGTGAGTTTGTGCCAGAGAATGCCGGGAGATTAAATATTGTGATTTAATTGGGTCTTTTTTTAATCAGTCAGTACAGAAACCGTTTGGCCTCCAGTCCTGGATCCCACTTCAAAGAGACACACGCCCTTAGTGATTGCTAGCCTGGTGTGTGAAATATCCTAATATTGGCCCGTGATTGAGATGCCTGTAAGTCCTTTAATGAATGTTCTAGTGGCACAAGAGGGACACTGGCCCAGAGCAGTGACAATCCGTTTACCGTGCCAGCTTCTGTCTTTCCCCATTCAAAGCAAATGGCAAACAGTGTTACTTAAGCACCGTCCTTTGTACTACCCATTAACCATGATGTTTCTCTGAACCTGTGCAGTTGGGGGTATTCTATTTGCATTAAGGCCCGGAAACTCCTCTAGCAGTAATAAGGCTTTAGGCCCCAGTCTTGTCTATGGAATAACTAGGCCCCAGTATTGTCTATGGAGTAACTAGGCCCCAGTATTGTCTAAGGAAGCACTAGGCCCCAGTATTGTCTATGGAGTAACTAGGCCCCAGTCTGGTCTATGGAGTAACTAGGCCCCGGTCTGGTCTATGGAGTAACTAGGCCCCAGTCTGGTCTATGGAGTAACTAGGCCATATTAAGTTAGTGTGGACAGGGCGAGGGGCGTGGCTTGCATGCGTTTGCGGGATCCAGGATTCTCGAATTCCAGGCAGAATGTCTTAGTACATAGATGGCTGTACACTGACGTGTATGCGTGTGTCTGTCACTGCTGAACGCCATGTGCTTCCATTACTACATCGTGCAGTGTACAGTCCAATAACACAATCCCTCCCATGGGGCAGATCACTGTCACCAGCCTCCTATAACATGATGTGTGTGAGGGTTACTTACCCCGGGGCATAGTTTTTAGTGTCCACATTAATCACCTCCAGCTGACAGAGAATCTCTGGCATGTTAATGGTTGTCTTCTGCAGATACACTGAACCATAAAACAGATATATTACACAGGAGACAAATATCAGCCTGACACTGTGTTTCCTCTTATAACTCTGTGTCACTGTCCCTGTCACATGTATCTGTCCTCATAACACATCCCTCATCTCCTGATATACTCTGTGCTGCTGTGACCCTGCTCCTTCCACTATATAACACATCACTCATCTCCTGATATACTCTGTGCTGCTGTGACCGTGCTCCTTCCACTATATAACACATCCCTCATCTCCTGATATACTCTGTGCTGCTGTGACCCTGCTCCCTCCACTATATAACACATCACTCATCTCCTGACATACTCTGTGCTGCTGTGACCCTGCTCCCTCCACTATATAACACATCACTCATCTCCTGACATACTCTGTGCTGCTGTGACCCTGCTCCCTCCACTATATAACACATCACTCATCTCCTGACATACTCTGTGCTGCTGTGACCCTGCTCCCTCCACTATATAACACATCACTCATCTCCTGACATACTCTGTGCTGCTGTGACCCTGCTCCTTCCACTATATAACACAAAACTCATCTGCTGATACACTCTGTGCTGCTGTGACCCTGCTCCCTCCACTATATAACACATCACTCATCTCCTGACATACTCTGTGCTGCTGTGACCCTGCTCCCTCCACTATATAACACATCACTCATCTCCTGACATACTCTGTGCTGCTGTGACCCTGCTCCCTCCACTATATAACACATCACTCATCTCCTGACATACTCTGTGCTGCTGTGACCCTGCTCCCTCCACTATATAACACATCACTCATCTCCTGACATACTCTGTGCTGCTGTGACCCTGCTCCTTCCACTATATAACACAAAACTCATCTGCTGATACACTCTGTGCTGCTGTGACCCTGCTCCCTCCACTATATAACACATCACTCATCTCCTGACATACTCTGTGCTGCTGTGACCCTGCTCCCTCCACTATATAACACATCACTCATCTCCTGACATACTCTGTGCTGCTGTGACCCTGCTCCCTCCACTATATAACACATCACTCATCTCCTGACATACTCTGTGCTGCTGTGACCCTGCTCCCTCCACTATATAACACATCACTCATCTCCTGACATACTCTGTGCTGCTGTGACCCTGCTCCTTCCACTATATAACACAAAACTCATCTGCTGATACACTCTGTGCTGCTGTGACCCTGCTCCCTCCACTATATAACACATCACTCATCTCCTGACATACTCTGTGCTGCTGTGACCCTGCTCCCTCCACTATATAACACATCACTCATCTCCTGACATACTCTGTGCTGCTGTGACCCTGCTCCCTCCACTATATAACACATCACTCATCTCCTGACATACTCTGTGCTGCTGTGACCCTGCTCCCTCCACTATATAACACATCACTCATCTCCTGACATACTCTGTGCTGCTGTGACCCTGCTCCTTCCACTATATAACACAAAACTCATCTGCTGATACACTCTGTGCTGCTGTGACCCTGCTCCCTCCACTATATAACACATCACTCATCTCCTGACATACTCTGTGCTGCTGTGACCCTGCTCCCTCCACTATATAACACATCACTCATCTCCTGACATACTCTGTGCTGCTGTGACCCTGCTCCCTCCACTATATAACACATCACTCATCTCCTGACATACTCTGTGCTGCTGTGACCCTGCTCCCTCCACTATATAACACATCACTCATCTCCTGACATACTCTGTGCTGCTGTGACCCTGCTCCTTCCACTATATAACACAAAACTCATCTGCTGATACACTCTGTGCTGCTGTGACCCTGCTCCCTCCACTATATAACACATCACTCATCTCCTGACATACTCTGTGCTGCTGTGACCCTGCTCCCTCCACTATATAACACATCACTCATCTCCTGACATACTCTGTGCTGCTGTGACCCTGCTCCCTCCACTATATAACACATCACTCATCTCCTGACATACTCTGTGCTGCTGTGACCCTGCTCCCTCCACTATATAACACATCACTCATCTCCTGACATACTCTGTGCTGCTGTGACCCTGCTCCTTCCACTATATAACACAAAACTCATCTGCTGATACACTCTGTGCTGCTGTGACCCTGCTCCCTCCACTATATAACACATCACTCATCTCCTGACATACTCTGTGCTGCTGTGACCCTGCTCCCTCCACTATATAACACATCACTCATCTCCTGACATACTCTGTGCTGCTGTGACCCTGCTCCCTCCACTATATAACACATCACTCATCTCCTGACATACTTAATTTATTCAGCAGCCTATTAACCTACCAGCATGTTTTTGGAGTGTGGGAGGAAACCGGAGCACCGGGAGGAAACCCACACAGACACAGGGGGAACATACACATTCCACACAGGTAAGGCCTAGTCCAGGAACCTCAGCGCTGTGAGACACAATTGCTACCCACTGAGCCACCACACTGCCCTATAGTTAAATTGTAGATTGTAAGCTCTTGGGAGCAGAAACCTCTATCCTCTTCACCAGTCTCCCCTCTGAATGGTTTTGTATGTTGTTGTTTGTTTTGCGGTCACCTTTGTGCCATCACTTGTCAGCCCGTCCCATCCCCCCCCCATACACTGAGCTTTTTTTCCTCCATATTCATGTTAGATCGCTGCGTGCACATCACCTGCGTCACACTGTGGACCCTTCTCCTTCTAAATAAACATGAATAATAATAATGGAACCAGTAATAAAAAGCAGGGGTGACACCAGAGGAGAAGCACAGTTAGTAAAATATCAATGGGCTAAATACAGATACAGAAAATACTCCTCCGGGCCCCGTAGCAGCCGCAACCCTTGCACCCCCTGTTTTTACGCCCCTGGCTCCCAGAATGCATTGCAGTTATTTCTGGAGTGAGGCTCAGGATGGTGATGACCTATAGGCAGTGCCAGTCTGATTCCTTCAGCCGTGCAGTAGAGAGATAGATAGATAGATTGAGGATATTTTGTTGCTCAACTCTAAATTAGAATTCAAAAGTAAATCTTGGGCCACGGTTTTCCTGCCTATAAATAAATGTCATTAATTTTGCCTGGAGGGGGTGGGATCTCTTGCACTGATTTGCATTAAATCACGCCAGTAAGCTCCGCCTCCACGCTGCCATCTAATCGGCGCAAGAACCGTAAAGCCGCGTGGATAATCAGCTTCTTATTTTCTGTACGATTGCTGAGTACATGACCTGTCTCTGCTGCACGTTTCATAACCCTGCATTGTATGAACAAGATACCAGCGTAGGTGTTACAAGGAATCCTCCCAATCTAATCTCCATCACACTCCTCATTCTCGTGTTTACCGAGTCACAAGACGGCAGGTGGTTAATAGACGCTTCCGTGTCATCATACGTCAGGCTCACAAGTGTGATTTTCTGGACACCAAGTATTTAGCTCAGTGTGACAGAGGCTTTTACAGGCCACGGGACTGTACTGCTGGCCACACACTAGAGCGATTATCGCCTCCTGTAGGAGGTGTCCGATAATTGGCACGATTATCCCCTAGGAAAAGGTCCCGGTAACGGCGCCACTCACCCAGCTCCTGGCAGGACCGATAATCCTGAAGAAGGAGCGGCTGCTGAGATTGCTGTTTGGCTGCACAGGCTTCCTGTCAATCTCTGCATTGATTGGCTGCACTGTCCCCCTGTTAATCTTGGCTTAATCTTAGCTGATTGGCTGGCTGTTGAAACACTGGTCCGATAATGCCCACACACTACACGTTATCAGGAGCTTGTGCTTGATATATAATAAAATGTCATCATATCAAATGATTGTACCCGAGTGTTTGGAAAATCCATTGTAACTACAGATAACTGGCCCAAACTCTCCATAATTGTATGATCGGACCAATAATCCTCTAGTGTATGGCCAGCTTAAGTGAGGACCCTGGTATGATAGGTTCCATGTACCATCACCTCCTCGATGCCAACCTCAACCTCGCCATCTCTTACCCCGATCACCGCCTTTATTGGCATTAATTGACTCTGGTAGGGAATGAATGGGATCGCTGCGTGTTTCCAGGAGCTGGGAGTTTGTTTAAAAGTAACAAATTATTTTCCTACATAGAATTATAAATACACAAAATAGATCGCTTTTCAGCGTAAAACGCCTTCAGGAGCGCAGGACGCTTTCCCGGGGTACTTGGGAAAAATGACTCATTGCACCCGGAGGGAATACAAAATAAACTTAAAGTTGTGGAAAACTGCGGCCCAATATATAAGAGGGGTCTAAGTAAGGACACAAACACTCAGCCACGGGGCAACTGGTTTCAGGAATCTGTTATAACAACAATCCCACATTGAAGCTATTTGTGTTCCTCTAGAAATAGTAAGCGTGTCCATTCTAATAGCTGTCCTCCGACAAATCAATGTCTGCTTTAGAAAGTCTATAAAGGAATGGCTGCCAGACCTGTGCGCAAATGTCAACACAGCGCCTCATAGATACGCTTGTAAAGACCGAGCGGGTGCGTGAGATCCGAAAGTTTTATTAAAGACACCAAAACAAGCTTTACATCACAATGCTTAATAAGTAAATACAAAGGTACATTTTATACTCATTCAGGTGATAGACATTGCTTAGAAACACATACATGTTCTCCCTGTATACAGAAATCATATATTAAGAGCTGTACATTGCTCAATGCAGCAAATCTCTAGGCCCACACCTCCCGTCACTCATCTACCAGTACGCTCTTATCTAATAGATCTTAAGTCCCTTATTCACTTCACGAGGTAGAGAAGGGAGGAGGAGATTCAGCTAGACTTCAATCGGGGGATCGTTTTCATGTAATCTTCGCCAATACCGTGACGTGTTTGAGAAATGGGTGTGAATCTGCATTTTAAGGCATGAAAGAAAGCGTTCATTATTTTTATTAATGTTCTCTATAGAAGGCAGCGATTAGGTAGTCACGACAGACGAAGCACAGAGGGTTAATAGCCCCTCCCCCCCCCCGCACCTGTCACAGTTACACACCTGAAGGTCTAGTCCGCAGGTATCTCAGCGATTTCCTTATCTACACTCACAATAAATGACGGGGAGGCGATGATTTGCTCCCACGCTGCAGGCTTAATAGGATAATATCCATCGTGTTCACATCATGATAAATGATATGATCTATGAGGCGATGATCAAAGACAGAACTAAGGGGATTATCTGAGTGTCCCTGTCCTGAAGAGATCCGAGGAGTAACCCGGTACTGGCTGCGGCTGTAATAAGGACGCTGGTCGGTGCCAGTTTTCCTTGTCACTTTCTGAAGACTGGTATTCATTGATTTTAATTCGAAGCTACCATGACAACCAGTCAGGATTGAGCAGAGAGCTTTCAGAACGCCCCTCTGAGCTTTAGCTGTACTTTGATACACCCCTTACAGGTGTTATTTCTGCTTTGTGACACCAGGTTTATAATTACTATTACATACTATAACATACTATTTATTATTAACGCTTATTTATATAGCACCACAAATTGTCGTCCTGGAGGAAACCCACACAGACACAGGGAGAACATACAAAGTCCTCCGTTCCTGGAGCCTGGGTCTGCTCACAGGGGTCATAGCTTCACCAAACGTGGACTATAATAACCAGTGCCCAGCCCTCGGTGACGCCACAGAGCAGGGTTTGTGTCCGGGATCCCGTGATGGGCCGGTGTTGTGCTGAGCTGCGATATC
The DNA here is from genome assembly GCA_011038615.1 of Limnodynastes dumerilii. NCBI lineage: Eukaryota > Metazoa > Chordata > Amphibia > Anura > Limnodynastidae > Limnodynastes > Limnodynastes dumerilii. The sequence goes on along the minus strand of WWET01003141.1, from coordinate 32,710 downwards.
TTCTAGACTGGCGTGAGCCCGGGGGAACCTGACATCTGACACAGACGGTGAAGCAACGCACGACGCTGGCTCGGTGCCTCGGAAACGCCACCGCACGGCACACTCTGGTCAGATGTGAGACACGAGACTGGGGGAACTGACATTATCTGATGAGATAATTAACATGTTGCACCATGATTGAAACCAGTGCTAGGACATGAGCAGCCTCTGCTGGTGTGATCCTGCCGCTCCCATTGCCTCTCTGTCCTTCCTTATTGATCTGTCATCATGTCCCCTCTCTGACTGTCGTTCCAGAGGTCAAAATGTGTGCAATGGCATCAACCCCGGATCAGGAACGCTGGACATCCACACTTATACTGCAGCGACCATTTACCAACATCAAATCACGTGAGGAGGAAAGGGATCTAGGAGTCACTATGTCATATGCCAAGCAATGCAACACAGCCATGAGAAAGGCAAGCAATGCAACACAGCCATGAGAGAGACAAGCAATGCAACACAGCCATGAGAGAGGCAAGCAATGCAACACAGCTATGAGAGAGACAAGCAATGCAACACAGCCATGAGAGAGACAAGCAATGCAAGGCAGCCATGAGAAAGACAAGCAATGCAAGGCAGCCATGAGAGAGACAAGCAATGCAACACAGCAACATCAAATCACGTGAGCAGGAAAGGGATCTAGGAGTCACTATGTCATATGCAAAGCAATGCAACACAGCCATGAGAAAGACAAGCAATGCAATGCAGCCATGAGAAAGACAAGCAATGCAATGCAGCCATGAGAAAGACAAGCAATGCAATGCAGCACAGCCATGAGAAAGACAAGCAATGCAATGCAGCCATGAGAAAGACAAGCAATGCAGCACAGCCATGAGAAAGACAAGCAATGCAGCGCAGCCATGAGAAAGACAAGCAGCGCAGCGCAGCCATGAGAAAGACAAGCAATGCAATGCAGCCATGAGAAAGACAAGCAATGCAATGCAGCCATGAGAAAGACAAGCAATGCAATGCAGCCATGAGAAAGACAAGCAATGCAATGCAGCCATGAGAAAGACAAGCAATGCAATGCAGCCATGAGAAAGACAAGCAATGCAATGCAGCCATGAGAAAGACAAGCAATGCAATGCAGCCATGAGAAAGACAAGCAATGCAATGCAGCCATGAGAAAGACAAGCAATGCAATGCAGCACAGCCATGAGAAAGACAAGCAATGCAATGCAGCCATGAGAAAGACAAGCAATGCAGCACAGCCATGAGAAAGACAAGCAATGCAACACAGCCATGAGAGAGACAAGCAATTAAAATGGTGCATGGCCTGTGTCACACACCATACAGAGACACTAGAGGAAGTAACATGTATAGCTTGGAGCAGAGAAGAGCAAATAAAATGGTGCATGGCCTGTGTCACACACCATACAGAGACACTAGAGGAAGTAACATGTATAGCTTGGAGCAGAGAAGAGCAAATAAAATGGTGCATGGCCTGTGTCACACACCATACAGAGACACTAGAGGAAGTAACATGTATAGCTTGGAGCAGAGAAGAGCAAATAAAATGGTGCATGGCCTGTGTCACACACCATACAGAGACACTAGAGGAAGTAACATGTATAGCTTGGAGCAGAGAAGAGCAAATAAAATGGTGCTTGGCCTATGTCACACATCATAGAGAGAGAGAGAGAGAGAGAGAGACTAGAGGAAGTAACATGTATAGCTTGGAGCAGAGAAGGGCCGTTATTCTAAGGAAGAGGTGTAATAGAACATGAGCACATGTATAAAGTGGAGGCTGGGAGGTTTAGAGGAAATGTGGTGGAGGGTAACACAATAGATCAATATGAATGTGCTTGGGATTAATATAAGGAGGAAATAGTGTGTTCCAGGGTCCCGGGTCGGTACAATTGCGCAGCCACGTTTTGTGCAGGTTTGGAGGCCACGTGGCAGAAATTGCAGCTGTAGGCAGTGTTTTTGTGTCCCGCTGCCCCGGGAACGCTATCACAACAGCCTGGCTGATTCCTCACCTGCAACAATGACTTTGTGAAGCACAAGGAACAATTATTATACGATTATAAGGGCTCGTCGCCCTGACCCCGGGGCATGAGCGCAGATTGTTTACTATCACAGACAAACCTGTTTTATTTATGTACAAAGCTTTGCCGTTTGCTGCTTTGGAACATTCTTTGTCGTCTGTGATTCCCACAAGTTCCTTTCTTGGCTCTGGGTCACACGACG
>WWET01003141.1:14620-28707 GCA_011038615.1 Limnodynastes dumerilii | reverse complement strand
CCGTGCAAGGGGTGTGCCGAGGGGAGTGTAGCGAACTTACATGCACGAAAATACGCACCGCGAATAAACGTACGGCAAACGAAGTTCTGGATCTACCCCAATGTTCTTTGGATGATTTGGCTTTAAAAATCAGGATCAGCGATGGTACAATGTGGGACAGATGTGGTTAGTGTGTGCAACCGTCTGTCCCTATCTCCTGTGCAGCATAGACCGGTGTCTGTACAGTGTGTATGGGGTCACAATGGTTTCAGCAGATGATTGGGAGATTGGTAGAGTGCGTACACGGGAATCACATGATCAGGACGTGTGACGAGTCTTCTCATCACACGTATGATTGTATAGGTGTGTGCCCGTCCCCTGTGATAACCCCTCGGTGGTAGTAATACAAGGAACCTCTGTTCCCAGGCTCAATATTTACCATATCTTAAGAAACAGAGGAGGAAATCTATCAGCCGCAGCTCCTTATCTGTGTTTGCTGTAGATAGGCGCCTCTATCAGATGATATGAACATGTGGTGTGCAATCTACACATCCATCCAACCACAAAGTAACATTCCCTTCCCCCCCGTTCTGACCACGTCTTGTCTCATGTACCCCAATGCTTCTGAATCTAACATTGGGCCGGATCCAGAACTACGTCTGTCTTCCATAGACGGCCGTAATTCAATGAATAATAGCTACTGCGCATGCTTAGTAGCTATTGTACGTAATCTGCGTATCTTTTCGATACAAAGATTGCGTATATACGGTCTTTTACCCCACCGTGTACACATCATACCAATCTACCAGAAGATCTGAGATCATCGGCTGACACAATGGTGACTCCATACACACTGTACAGATCTCTGTCTGTGCTGCACAGGAGATAGAGATGGACAGACAGTCGTGCACCCTGCGTATACACTGCACACATTTGTCCAACGTTGTGCCATCAGTGAATGTGGTTTTTAGGACGTTCATAAAATCAAATCGGATGCGGTCTGTTTTATCCCACCCAGGCATGATCTTGGGGGCGTCCACACTCCTGCAGTATCGGATGGTCTGGGATTGTATGATTGCACTTTGATAAAACCCATGTTGATCTGTAGGAGGAACAAATGTAAGATGTGACATGACAGCATGAGTTGAGAGGGGACATTTTGCAGCTCAACTCTAAATTAAAGATTAAAAATAACACTGTGCAATAAGCAATATCAGCCGGTGCTTTCTCTGCATACAAATATGAATAATAATAATGAATTGCCCCCTTTGCATGGTGACATAGCTTGTCCAGGGGTAGAAGGCTGCTGGGTCAGTCCCATGTTAGCGGAAGTATCCGGGAGCTGCCCCCAGCGGTGATTACGCTCTGACTCCCCATCATCAGTGGTGGCCTTCGATCTCTCTGTCCTGTAGATAAGTGAGTTACGCAAGGCTCTTGTTGGCTGCGGCCTTTATGATAAGTGAGTGTGGTTTAATCTTCCCTTCCCCAGATGGATAAATCTCCTATCTTATACCAGGACGGAGGGACAAGCGATGGGTTACTTCACGCCCGATTACTGCTTCATCATCATGAGATCATGTCAGCGATAAAGGGAAAAATAAACCCAGGAATAATCATTTTTCTTGCATCACCAGAAACTGGATTAAGGCGACTTCAGGTTTTAACCTGTTTCAGGTCTTTCTGTGGAGCGTTCCCACGATCGGGCTGCACTGAGTGACTAAGAGAGTGCTCTGTGTGTAAACAGCGGGATGCCGGGACTTGTCCTGAGGATGCATTGCCTTTTTTCTGGTTTCGTCTATTAAATTGAGCTCTGCACCTGTTTCGTAAAGAGCATTGAACAGTGTACTTGTCTCAACTTTCATCCGTTAAGCAGTTTTACCGAGAGCCAAAAAAAGGGAGAGATTTCCCTCAATATGGCAATCATAGGGAGCCAATGTTTTGCAATGCCAGCACCGCAGAGGATTCTGGGAAGTACAGCCAGACTGATGATCTCTGTACAGCCCTCTGTTATTTTAATGATCACTATTTTAGGGTCTGCCATTTCATGTAGGTTTGTGAGATGCTCCAGAATATCTGTGAGGCTCCGCCTGGTTCTCAGCTAACGCCATAGTGAAATGCGTGGGGTCTTGTAATTGTCACCATGACGATCCTGCTGCTGGGCGCTGCATTGCCGTGATATTGTGCAGCTGGAGATGGAGCATTGTCTTATGGTGTCGATAAACCATCTCTCTCCCTATTGTGTCATTTGCATCATATAGTACCTGCAGCTGAACAGGATGACACATGACTGTTCAGTCTGACGTCCCTGGTCCATGACCTGTGGGTGTTCGAAGCCGATGGATGGAGATGATGCTTGCAGCATTTTGACAACCAGCCATACAGGTAGAGCCAGATTTGCGGGAGGCCTGTCAGCTGCTTGTCACAGTGTCATGCAGCTCTCACACAGTCACTGAGGAAGGAGCACAGCATCCCACTGCACCTGTGCCGATCACCTGCGACCATCTCCTGAATATTCACAGCACAGAACTCGTGCTTCTTAGCAGGATACAACGTTACAATGGGGGTCCTTACGTCTTTTTTTTGCCATTTGCGAGAGGTGAAACCATCAAACATTTATTTTTTACTTTTTGGAATTTTTGGGAGATTTTTACCTTTTGTCTACATCATGTTTTGACGTCAGGGGCCGACTGACCTCCTGGACCAATGAATTGTGGCTGACTGATGAGGGGAACCCCAGTTACCTGAGCACCTCAAATCTCATGATGCCTTCTGCCCTCCTGGCACCTGGGGGGCATAGCTCTATTTATTATGCGCCCATCGGAGGAACCTGGCGTATGTCCTGGGTCCATCGTTCCATTGTCTTTTTACAGGACTATTTTTTTTCCTATTGTCAATCTTTATTTGCATGTGATCTTACAGGAACCGCTCACTAAAACAGGATCCAGGGAATCAGGCGGAAAGTTACACCTAGGTATTAAATTGCAGGGGAGTTACATTTCCAAATCCAACTCCAAATAACAATGTAATAGTTACACTGGTCAGTATCTGTGTAATAATATAATAATAATATAATAGTATTAGAGATGAGAGGTGATAAATAACAGTGTAATAGTAACGCTGCTCAGTATCTGTGTAATAATATAATAGTATTAGAGATGAGAGGTGATAAATAACGATAGGATAGTAACGCTGGTCAGTATCTGTGTAATAATATAATAGTATTAGAGATGAGAGGTGATAAATAACAGCATGATAGTAATGCTGGTCAGTATCTGTGTAATAATATAATAGTATTAGAGATGAGAGGTGATAAATAACAGTGTAATAGTAACGCTGGTCAGTATCTGTAATAATTTAATATAATAGTATTAGAGATGAGAGGTGATAAATAACAGTGTAATAGTAACGCTGGTCAGTATCTGTGCAATAAGCAAAAGCAAAGTATTCTCCCTGCATGCCGAGGATAACAGTACTCTCACCCCCAGACATTCATTATGTATTTAGCCCGTGTAACTTTCCACCTGATTCACTCTTACTTTCGTACTCTGTACTTGGTCCAGATAGCATCTATGAAGCAGCTTATATTAGGGATAGCATCTGTCGTTGGTAGGCGCTGTGTAATCGCTGCATTGATTTTGGAATGAGTATCACTGAGTGTTGCAGAATGTGTTGTAACTTATTACAGATCTCCAGCGAGTCAATAAGTGCATTCTTCATACCGATCGCACACGTTCACCTTGTAAATACTATGTATACACCACAGAATATGTGATACGATCTCAGAAGACTTCATGTTCTACAACACCTAGATACCAGGATATGGATCAGCTGATTGGGGAGACAGATAATGGCATTACACAGAGAGCTCCTCGGGAGCAGAGGCTGTGTATCCATAGAATATCATTGGAATAGTCCGTGTAACACATTAGTCCTGGACTAAGTCTATGGCTCAGTGACCGGTGCAGATTCCTTGTACTCATTGCTTTCAGGGAAATGCTGGACAGTGTTATTTTTAGGCTGCAGGTAAATGATCATTTCTTAGCTCTCATTTTATGTGCAGATTGGTCGGTTGTCCTGAAGCCGCTGGGCGGAGGGGAGATGGTCCGTGTGTGGTCACTATACAATGGCTCCAGTATTGGATTGTCATGCATATGGTGCAGGCCAGGCTAACCATTGACACTTCAGGTGCTGTGCAACTACGACTCCCAGCATGCTTTGCCAAGTATCCGCTATGACTATGTAGTGTGGCCATCCTGGGACTTGTAGTTCCTCTATACCTAGTATTCTGCTGCTTAGATTCATTCTGCTTTGAATTCTGCCTTCCAAAAAGTAGACATTTCCTAAGCGGTGAGATGGGAAAACCCGCTTTGGCGCCGACTCTGATCACCTACGAACGAAAAGAAAACCGAATCCTAACCAGTAACGGTGGAAGCCCAGCATGATACAGCACACGGTTACGGTTAGACGTCACAGCTGGTACCGGGAGAGTAGGTGCCGTGTTGTTGGAGTAGGAACATTTGGGAGTGTACCCGAGCTGCCATAACTCTCTAAGCTCATGCAGATGACATTAGGCTGAATAGCCATTGCCGGAGCAGAGACTGTGTGCCCCAGAGCTTGTAGCCAATCCCTTTACCATGACTGTGTCCACAGGGGCAGGGAGAGAGCGGGGTGGGCCATCCCGCTATAGCCAGTGTACGGCATGGAACGCCTTCACCGGATCCAGTTTCCAGACAGATCTTGGCCTAGAAGGTGCGTCACAAGAACCTGGAACTGCGGCCATGTCCTGTATCGCGGGCACAATATTTGTGGGGACAGAACTGAGGGAGTGAGCGCTTGCCTTGGCGCGTTGTCTTATGGGGTCACCAGGAGGGATATAGATTTATGAGAGACGATGAGGTCAGATTGTTACTGCTCCCTGGTCTTGCTCACAATGAGGATTCCGTTTTTGCGGCGTGCGATTCTTATAATCAGGCGTAGAGCGAGTGCGCAGTCCTTTCATACTGCTAAATATTTCTTATTCTCTATTTGCTGCTAGTTCTTTCTCCAAGGTCAGAGGAAGACATTTTATTTGCCGTCATTGGGGCGTATTCAGAGAACCGTTTCCGTAAAGGACGTAGTTATACGCACAGCCGACGCAGGCCACACCCCCTCACACCCATGACTCTCCTCTCTCTTGTCCGTGCTGTCAGTGGCTTCCGCCTCCATAGACCACTTGTAACTTTCCGTGTGCAGTTGCGTGTGTTTGTGTCCACCGTGCATGCGATTCATGATAGTCACGCCCCCTTCCCTCCTTCCCCGCCCATTTTTATTCAAATTTTCACGTGTGTGATTTTGCGTTACATATCCCTCCGTATGTACCCAAGTGCGATTCACAAGTCCGTCCGTGAGTGAGGCAATTACACACGTATAGTCTACGCAAAGTACATAAAAAACTTACTGAAAGGTACCTAAAAATATGCACGCAACACATCACACATCACACATCACACATCACATCACATCCAGAAACATTTTACTATCAGACATTGTATGTGTGTGTGTGTGTGTGTGTGTGTGTGTGATACAATCTATAATATATATATATATATACTGTGTGTGTGATACAATCTATAATATATATATAGTGTGTGTGTGTGTGATACAATCTATAATATATATACTGTGTGTGTGTGTGATACAATCTATAATATATATATACTGTGTGTGTGTGTGATACAATCTATAATATATATATACTGTGTGTGTGCCTGTGTGTGTGTGTGTGATACAATCTATAATATATATACTGTGTGTGTGTGTGAGATACAATCTATAATCTATATTTACTGTGGTAAAGTGTAACTGTGTGTGTGTGATACAATCTATAATGTGTATATATACTGTGTGTGTGCCTGTGTGTGTGTGATACAATCTATAATATATGTTTATTTGAGTAGTGTGTGTAATGTAGAATATTATTTTATTATGCAGTGAAACTGTAAGTGACAATCTGACATGTAATTGTGTAACTTTGTGTAAGTGTTACAGTTTGTAATATACATTTATTGCGTTAGAGAGTAACTGTGAGTGATACAATCTATAATATATTTTATTGTTTGAGTATAAGTGTGTGTGATACAATGTAGAATATTATTTTATTATGCTGTGTAACTGTGTGTGACAATCTGTGACATAATTATTGGGTTACTGTGTGTGACAATCTGTGACATGTCATTATTGTGTTACTGTGTGTTATAATCTGTGACATGTCATTTTTGTGTTACTGTGTGTTATAATCTGTGACATGTAATTATTGTGTTACTGTGTGTTATAATCTGTGACATGTCATTATTGTGTTACTGTGTGTGACAGTCTGTGACATGTCATTATTGTGTTACTGTGTGTTATAATCTGTGACATGTCATTATTGTGTTACTGTGTGTGACAGTCTGTGACATGTCATTTTTGTGTTACTGTGTGTTATAATCTGTGACATGTCATTATTGTGTTACTGTGTGTGACAGTCTGTGACATGTAGTTATTGTGTTACTGTGTGTGACAATCTGTGACATGTCATTATTGTGTTACTGTGTGTGACAGTCTGTGACATGTAGTTATTGTGTTACTGTGTGTGACAATCTGTGACATGTCATTATTGTGTTACTGTGTGTGACAGTCTGTGACATGTAGTTATTGTGTTACTGTGTGTGACAATCTGTGACATGTCATTATTGTGTTACTGTGTGTGACAGTCTGTGACATGTAGTTATTGTGTTACTGTGTGTGACAATCTGTGACATGTAGTTATTGTGTTACTGTGTGTGACAATCTGTGACATGTAGTTATTGTGTTACTGTGTGTGACAATCTGTGACATGTAGTTATTGTGTTACTGTGTGTGACAATCTGTGACATGTAGTTATTGTGTTACTGTGTGTGACAATCTGTGACATGTAGTTATTGTGTTACTGTGTGTGACAATCTGTGACATGTAGTTATTGTGTTACTGTGTGTGACAATCTGTGACATGTAGTTATTGTGTTACTGTGTGTGACAGTATGTGACATGTAGTTATTGTGTTACTGTGTGTGACATTCTGTGACATGTTTTCATTGTGTGACTGTGTGTGACATGTAGTTATTGTGTTACTGTGTGTGACAGTCTGTGACATGTCATGATTGTGTAACTGTGTGTGATAGTCTGTGACCTGTCGTTATTGTGTTACTGTGTGTGACAGTATGTGACATGTAGTTATTGTGTTACTGTGTGTGACAATCTGTGACATGTAGTTATTGTGTTACTGTGTGTGACATGTAGTTATTGTGTTACTGTGTGTGACAGTCTGTGACATGTAGTTATTGTGTTACTGTGTGTGACAGTATGTGACATGTAGTTATTGTGTTACTGTGTGTGACAATCTGTGACATGTAGTTATTGTGTTACTGTGTGTGACAGTCTGTGACATGTAGTTATTGTGTTACTGTGTGTGACAGTCTGTGACATGTAGTTATTGTGTTACTGTGTGTGACAGTCTGTGACATGTAGTTATTGTGTTACTGTGTGTGACAGTCTGTGACATGTAGTTATTGTGTTACTGTGTGTGACAGTCTGTGACATGTAGTTATTGTGTTACTGTGTGTGACAGTCTGTGACATGTAGTTATTGTGTTACTGTGTGTGACAGTCTGTGACATGTAGTTATTGTGTTACTGTGTGTGACAGTCTGTGACATGTAGTTATTGTGTTACTGTGTGTGACAGTCTGTGACATGTAGTTATTGTGTTACTGTGTGTGACAGTCTGTGACATGTAGTTATTGTGTTACTGTGTGTGACAGTCTGTGACATGTAGTTATTGTGTTACTGTGTGTGACAGTCTGTGACATGTAGTTATTGTGTTACTGTGTGTGACAGTCTGTGACATGTAGTTATTGTGTTACTGTGTGTGACAGTCTGTGACATGTAGTTATTGTGTTACTGTGTGTGACAGTCTGTGACATGTAGTTATTGTGTTACTGTGTGTGACAGTCTGTGACATGTAGTTATTGTGTTACTGTGTGTGACAGTCTGTGACATGTAGTTATTGTGTTACTGTGTGTGACAGTCTGTGACATGTAGTTATTGTGTTACTGTGTGTGACAGTCTGTGACATGTAGTTATTGTGTTACTGTGTGTGACAGTCTGTGACATGTAGTTATTGTGTTACTGTGTGTGACAGTCTGTGACATGTAGTTATTGTGTTACTGTGTGTGACAGTCTGTGACATGTAGTTATTGTGTTACTGTGTGTGACAGTCTGTGACATGTAGTTATTGTGTTACTGTGTGTGACAGTCTGTGACATGTAGTTATTGTGTTACTGTGTGTGACAGTCTGTGACATGTAGTTATTGTGTTACTGTGTGTGACAGTCTGTGACATGTAGTTATTGTGTTACTGTGTGTGACAGTCTGTGACATGTAGTTATTGTGTTACTGTGTGTGACAGTCTGTGACATGTAGTTATTGTGTTACTGTGTGTGACAGTCTGTGACATGTAGTTATTGTGTTACTGTGTGTGACAGTCTGTGACATGTAGTTATTGTGTTACTGTGTGTGACAGTCTGTGACATGTAGTTATTGTGTTACTGTGTGTGACAGTCTGTGACATGTAGTTATTGTGTTACTGTGTGTGACAGTCTGTGACATGTAGTTATTGTGTTACTGTGTGTGACAGTCTGTGACATGTAGTTATTGTGTTACTGTGTGTGACAGTCTGTGACATGTAGTTATTGTGTTACTGTGTGTGACAGTCTGTGACATGTAGTTATTGTGTTACTGTGTGTGACAGTCTGTGACATGTAGTTATTGTGTTACTGTGTGTGACAGTCTGTGACATGTAGTTATTGTGTTACTGTGTGTGACAGTCTGTGACATGTAGTTATTGTGTTACTGTGTGTGACAGTCTGTGACATGTAGTTATTGTGTTACTGTGTGTGACAGTCTGTGACATGTAGTTATTGTGTTACTGTGTGTGACAGTCTGTGACATGTAGTTATTGTGTTACTGTGTGTGACAGTCTGTGACATGTAGTTATTGTGTTACTGTGTGTGACAGTCTGTGACATGTAGTTATTGTGTTACTGTGTGTGACAGTCTGTGACATGTAGTTATTGTGTTACTGTGTGTGACAGTCTGTGACATGTAGTTATTGTGTTACTGTGTGTGACAGTCTGTGACATGTAGTTATTGTGTTACTGTGTGTGACAGTCTGTGACATGTAGTTATTGTGTTACTGTGTGTGACAGTCTGTGACATGTAGTTATTGTGTTACTGTGTGTGACAGTCTGTGACATGTAGTTATTGTGTTACTGTGTGTGACAGTCTGTGACATGTAGTTATTGTGTTACTGTGTGTGACAGTCTGTGACATGTAGTTATTGTGTTACTGTGTGTGACAGTCTGTGACATGTAGTTATTGTGTTACTGTGTGTGACAGTCTGTGACATGTAGTTATTGTGTTACTGTGTGTGACAGTCTGTGACATGTAGTTATTGTGTTACTGTGTGTGACAGTCTGTGACATGTAGTTATTGTGTTACTGTGTGTGACAGTCTGTGACATGTAGTTATTGTGTTACTGTGTGTGACAGTCTGTGACATGTAGTTATTGTGTTACTGTGTGTGACAGTCTGTGACATGTAGTTATTGTGTTACTGTGTGTGACAGTCTGTGACATGTAGTTATTGTGTTACTGTGTGTGACAGTCTGTGACATGTAGTTATTGTGTTACTGTGTGTGACAGTCTGTGACATGTAGTTATTGTGTTACTGTGTGTGACAGTCTGTGACATGTAGTTATTGTGTTACTGTGTGTGACAGTCTGTGACATGTAGTTATTGTGTTACTGTGTGTGACAGTCTGTGACATGTAGTTATTGTGTTACTGTGTGTGACAGTCTGTGACATGTAGTTATTGTGTTACTGTGTGTGACAGTCTGTGACATGTAGTTATTGTGTTACTGTGTGTGACAGTCTGTGACATGTAGTTATTGTGTTACTGTGTGTGACAGTCTGTGACATGTAGTTATTGTGTTACTGTGTGTGACAGTCTGTGACATGTAGTTATTGTGTTACTGTGTGTGACAGTCTGTGACATGTAGTTATTGTGTTACTGTGTGTGACAGTCTGTGACATGTAGTTATTGTGTTACTGTGTGTGACAGTCTGTGACATGTAGTTATTGTGTTACTGTGTGTGACAGTCTGTGACATGTAGTTATTGTGTTACTGTGTGTGACAGTCTGTGACATGTAGTTATTGTGTTACTGTGTGTGACAGTCTGTGACATGTAGTTATTGTGTTACTGTGTGTGACAGTCTGTGACATGTAGTTATTGTGTTACTGTGTGTGACAGTCTGTGACATGTAGTTATTGTGTTACTGTGTGTGACAGTCTGTGACATGTAGTTATTGTGTTACTGTGTGTGACAGTCTGTGACATGTAGTTATTGTGTTACTGTGTGTGACAGTCTGTGACATGTAGTTATTGTGTTACTGTGTGTGACAGTCTGTGACATGTAGTTATTGTGTTACTGTGTGTGACAGTCTGTGACATGTAGTTATTGTGTTACTGTGTGTGACAGTCTGTGACATGTAGTTATTGTGTTACTGTGTGTGACAGTCTGTGACATGTAGTTATTGTGTTACTGTGTGTGACAGTCTGTGACATGTAGTTATTGTGTTACTGTGTGTGACAGTCTGTGACATGTAGTTATTGTGTTACTGTGTGTGACAGTCTGTGACATGTAGTTATTGTGTTACTGTGTGTGACAGTCTGTGACATGTAGTTATTGTGTTACTGTGTGTGACAGTCTGTGACGTACAACAGACAACGAAGAGAGGTATAACCAGGCAAGGGGTAACACTGGGAAACAGGGTAACAGGGTAGCAAGAGCAAAAAGCATTTATCAGGCACACGATGTCAGCGAGCATAAAGCAAGGACTAGACGACCGACGGGACGGTGTGCAGATCCCAGCAGCAGCTATTTAAAGAACCCTCCTCCAATCAGTGAGGAGGGCCTGACACACCTCCAGAGCGCTGCAGCTGGGANAACAGGGTAGCAAGAGCAAAAAGCACTTATCAGGCACACGATGTCAGCGAGCATAAAGCAAGGACCAGACGCTATAACCGACGGTGTGCAGATCCCAGCAGCAGCTATTTAAAGAACCCTCCTCCAATCAGTGAGGAGGCCCTGACACACCTCCAGAGCTAATAGCTGCAGCTGGGAATGTGCAGCTAGGTGCACAGCTAGCAATGGCAGATACATAGCAGTAAAATAGGCAGGCATAAAATGAATAGAACAGTAAAATAACAGAACAGAAATACAGACATGTTAACGGAGTGTAACAGTACATCTTTATGTTCTGAGATTATTATCGGAATGATTTAGATTTATGCATTTATTTACTCTGACAAATCAATGCATTTCTATTACTGTAAACATAAGTTTGCAGTTTTTTTTTTAGGAAGCTATAGAGGTGATATCCCCGAAAATAAGCAGTGGAAATAATATGAGGTGTTTGCACAATTATTGGATTTGCATTAAGAAATAAATTTTGTAGATTTTCTCAAAATTCTATATATATTTACCCTAATAACATAAAATAATAAGGACCATAAAAATGGTGCAGTATGCACCTATTGGTAACATGGGGGTACCCACAAACTATGACCCATGTTGGGTTTGCAGAACAAAGCGGTGCAATTACTTTATATGTGCCCCTTTCAAAATATAGGAAAAAGATATCATTTGAATTTCATCTGTGAGAAATTGTTGAATTCTAATTGTTTTTACATAAATATATAAAATGTAAACCATATATGTTCTATAGGCAACCAAGTAGTTTAGTTTTTTAGGTTTTTATTTTAATTGTCTCAGCATATTTTCTATTCTGGAGTGGTATAAGCACGGAGAGTAAGAACATGTGACTCCCAGTAATTAGGATTACACCTGTGGATAGCCTTTAAAGAGAGGTTTACTCCCACTCCAATTTTATACTGCTTTGAAAAAGTCCCAAGAGCGGGACGAAACGCGTAAGCGCACTTTATGCTGTTTCTTATGCTGCTGGTGGCAAACACTCTTGTGAAACTCCTTTCTTTCGGAGCCGGACGTTTGTGACTGTGATACTGTGATTTTACACTGAGCCGGATAGGATCACTGAGACGTCAGTGAAACCTTTATCCGGCCCCCTGCACGTGGGACTGTACACATACTTGCATCCAGCGGCCGCATCAATACCATCTGATCACGGCAGAGCTGAACGACGAGAGGGCAAGTTCCACATAGTGGATTTTATTCTACTTCTATCGGTCTAACCACCTCACGGTGATCTCCCTGTGGAGGAATCCCTGGTTTCCATACCCGAGAGCCGAGATCACCTACGGTTTTTCACACCGGGGATAAAAGCTCAATACTAGGAACCGTACATTACCTTGTGTGTTTCACCAAATACCTGGGCTGCGAGTACCTTGCTCTCAGACATTTCAGATAGTGCGGGAATGGCCTCTGTCTGGGCCGGCTGGCTTGCATTAGCCATTGTGCTCTATACATGTGCATTCCTGTCATTCTCACCCTATTGTCAGGGCTGGCAGGTGGAATATCGCAGGTCACGTCAAGCACTTTGCAGCCAGAGGAATGACAAACACCTTGTGACTGAGCGCATCTGTCCTCCCTCCCCCTTCTCTCCGCTACACACCTTTACCCTGTATTCATGGGGGAATCCGGGGGCAGCTCGTTTCCCTGATTGCTCTGTATGGCCACAGAAACTTATCTCCTGTTTGTACATGAAAGGTGATTACATTATATGTGTGCTGTATACTGAGTAACCGTCTCTCCTCGGCTCGGATCCCGGCCAGGAGCGGTTGGATTAGCAGTCTGTCCTTTCACAGTTCCCGGTAGAGATTTGTACTAATCGGTGCTCATTAGCCCATAACCAGGAGTGAACCTGTCTGAGTGCCGGGCTTACCGCCGGCTACTGATCTGTTATCTTGCCATTTATTAACGCATCCTATACAGCGCCAGCTTGTTACAGATTAAGCAACCATTATAAGAGACGACAGGGCAATAACAGACCGGGAGTCATGTACTGTACCGTGCTGTGCATCTCTGTGCCGGGCTGTGCATCTCTGTGCTGGGCTGTGTATCCCTGCACCGCGATGTGTATCCCTGTAGCATGCCTGTATTGGGCTGTGTATCCCTGCGCCGTGCTGTGTATCCCTGCGCCGTGCTGTGTATCCCTGCGCCTCGCTGTGTATCCCTGCACTGTGCTGTGTATCCCTGTGCCGGGCTGTGTGTGTCTTTTTACTGTGCTGTGTATCCCTGTACTGTGCTGTGTATCTCTGTACTGTGCTGTGTATCTCTGTACTGTGCTGTGTATCTTTGTACTGTGTGTGGGGGGTGTACTGTGCATCTCTGTATTGTGCTGTGTATCGCTGCATTGTGCTGTGTATCGCTGTGCTGTGTATCTCTGTACTATGCTGTGCATCGCTGTACTATGCTGTGTATCGCTGTACTGTGCTGTGCATCTCTGTACTGTGCTGTGTATCTCTGTATTGTGTTGTGTTTCTCTGTACCGTGCTGTGTTTCTCTGTACCGTGCTGTGTATCTCTGTACCGTGCTGTGTATCTCTGTATTGTGTTGTGTATCGCTGTGCTGTGTTTCTCTGTATTGTGCTGTGTATTGCTGTGCTGTGCTGTGTTTCTCTGTACTGTGCTGTGTATCTCTGTATTGTGTTGTGTATCGCTGTGCTGTGTATCTCTGTATTGTGCTGTGTATCTCTGTATTGTGCTGTGTATCGCTGTATTGTGCTGTGTATCGCTGTGCTGTGTATCTCTGTACTGTGCTGTGTATCTCTGTATTGTGCTGTGTATCTCTGTATTGTGTTGTGTATCGCTGTGCTGTGCTGTGTATCTCTGTACTGTGCTGTTTATGTAGCAGGTTGTCTTCCTGGGACATGTCCGGACATAAATCTTCCCATTGGTTTCTATGTACAGCTCTGCTCCATCTCCATTCACTGTGTCCTTATAGTAACCAAATAGAGATAATGAACTGGGGGCACTGGAGTGTGGCATATAATATACAGGGGGCACTAGATTGGGGGGTAT
>WWET01003140.1:133462-148866 GCA_011038615.1 Limnodynastes dumerilii | reverse complement strand
GGGGGGGGGGGAGGGGGCACATGACACCCTGTCCCCCGGCCAGGCCAGCCTGTAACTTAGGATGGCACAAAGCCTACACTCCATAAATGTGAGCTGCACTAAATAATTATGGTGTTCTTCCCTAACTATCATGCTGGAGGAACAGGAGAGATGCTGTGGGTGAAACAGCCCAAAAAATTGCGGGCATTCAGAGTCTGTGCTGGAGAGAAGATCACTATGGAAGCACAGACAACAGAATTTTAGAAGTGCCGGTATTCTATACTGGCCCACTTCGAGCACTGATTTATACAATAAATAACTTTGCCAAAGGCTATCTACATCTTACAAGAAAACATAATGGGTCTGATTCAATTACAATTTTCAATTCTATTACGGTAACTGATTTTTATGTGTGTCTCTATGAAATGCGATTAAAAATAAGAATTTTTTTTTTGCAGAATTAGCTTTACACCGCAAAATACACAGGAACGAAGCTAATTTAATCAGGCCCTTTGATGCTAGTGATCCTGCTTTAAAAGTGCACAAATTATGTGCTTTGTTGCTTTTTCTACTTATTGTATATATTGTGACATTGGACTGGATCCAGACCTAGTTAAGTGCTTGAACTTAGTTACTCCTGGGCTAAACCATGTTGATTGCAGGGGAGTCATATTTCATCTGTTGCAAACAGTATTAGAGTTGAGAGGTGATGTTTCCTATCCCAAGTCTAAATAACAGTGTGATAGAAAAGCTTGTCAGTATCTGTGTGCAGTAAGCAATTCAAAGATATATCCCGGCATGCAAAGAATACAATTAACTTGACTCCCCTGCAATCAACATGGTTTTGCCTAGGAGTAACTAAGTTCAAGTACTTAACTAGGTCTGGATCCAGCCTATTATGACTGCTTATTGCTGCAGTGCATGAACAAAACATATGATGATGCTTTTAATAAACAATGATTTGTTATAACAAATTGTTGCAATATTTCACTTTGTGATGCTCTGTTTTCAACTTGCTCATTTATTTTTAACCAGAAATAGTATACTATAATTCTGTTAACCTAGGCATTAAAACGGGATTGACACTGTGCGCTGAATATACTTGTTACTCAGAAACGAATAAATATCTATAATAGAGCATTGAAGTGGAACATGGTTACTATGGACACTAACTAGCAAAGATTCTGAAGGTTGCCAAGATGCTTGGAAACACTGAAACTTCGTTACCATAGCAATTTGATCACGAAGACAGGAAACAGATGTGCTTTTTCCTTCTTTAGTGCTGTGATTTGATGAATGAGTGGGTCTCTTTATTACTCTTTTTTCTTTGAATTGTTAGGCCTGGTTGTGGATACAAGTGTAACATTGAATATACATAAATATACATTGTTTGAAAGGTAACATAAATGTTGTACATTGGTGTTCACTGTATGTATGCAATAGACATGATATATTGCTAAACATATATACCCGGTAAATTAGCAGTACACTGTTTTCCAGGACCGGATTACCCTCTAGGCATCCTAGGCACGTGCCTGGGGCCTGGTGAGCCTTGATTTGCCTTTTAAAGTTGCCTTTTTAAAATGCTGGAAAACAGTAGACGTTCTACTGTGTTCCTGCATTTTTAAAGGCTCCATTAACGGGCCCGAGCTGGTAATATTGCTATTGCTAGCTGTGGGCTCTGTTAAAAGGATTAAACTTACTGCTTACCTAGAATGCACCGTGCAACGTCATGACGTCACACTATTGCCGCTCTCCACCCCCTGCACTCCATTTAAGCCAACCTGGGCCCTGCATTCATTAGAGAAGGGCACAAAGCTGAGGGACACGGAACACAAGCAGCTGGAAGAAGATAGGTAAGCACTTATTTTTCTATTTATAACGCCAGCACTGAGCAGCCATATTATATACTTGGCATTGGGGATTATGGAGATATTAATTTGGCAATGGGAATAATATGGAATTAAGTTGGCAATGGGAATTATATGGAATTTACTTGGCAATGGGGATTATATTGAATTTAACTTGGTTGTTTGTACTTTATGCTATTAGGCTTTTATAACTAAATAATTTTGTTTTATATTTGCAATTTTTTGTGCTCTCAGTTTTAAAGCTAGAGTTAGACATGTGTCAGTGTTGAATTTAAGCAGGAGAAATTACAAATCTATGATGAATAAGGTTGCCAAAAATATTAGAATTAATTGGGGGGGTGGCACCAAACCGACATCTTGACTAGGACCCAATGAAATCTTAATCCAGCTCTGCTGTTATATATAGCGGAAATGATCAGTATGCTTCCTACAAGTCTTTTTGACAATGTGAATGTAATAGTATAGTAATGAATGAAGTTAGCTTAATAAATGAAAAAAATATGAATTTTGTTTTTTTAACTGAAATGCAGCACAAATCACAAGCAACATATAAGTTGCTTACGGAGGTCGGGTGGATTTCTGGCAATGCCCATGCCAGATTTTTCACTCCAGTCCGACATGGCGGCCATCCCTTCAGCCTGCCTAAACTCTGTAAAGTGGGTGGGTGGTAGGCAATGTTAATTTTGCAGTCGGATTTGGAATTGGATTTACAGTTACATCTGGATCAGCAGTTATAAGGATCGCTGATCAACATGGGAAACTTAAAGCAGGGTTATGGCACCGTAACTGCTGCTATATTCACACGAGATGGGAATTTGGCCCATTATGTTTACAAAATATATATCTATTTTTTAACGATCTTATTGTGGCAGTTAGGGTTGATTTGTGTATATGAATATATATATATATATATATATATGTATATCAATATTTATCAAAATTTCGACAAAAGGTATAAGATTGGTTTTAAAAAGTAATAAACTTGTGGGCACAGGGTCCATTCCATGAGGTCCAGTTCCTGACTGGTGAAAGGTTCTTTTTATGCCTTCTACCAGAATCTCTTAATTATCTCTGAACAATTATTTCTGTTTTTATCCCATTTATTTTGATTGCTTTTTGCACTCATTATCTGCTTTTTGTGTTCATTATCTAATTTCTGTGCTCTTTTATTGTTAAATCTTTTTCTCTTTAAATAACCATAATAATAACAAACTACAGGTTACAAGAATTACTAAGGGTTAAACTGCCCATAAAACCACCAGAAAGACAATTTTTCTTTTTTCTTTTTCCCATCAATAATTTTTATTAAAGTTTTCAAAACTTGTGGAAGGAGTACAGAATTAAGAGAAAAGAGCAAAATTTACAACATGAATTTATTAAGAATGAATGGTAAGGGGGTCTATGTCCAAGGAGGATGGGAGCAGCGAAACTCTAGAAGCAAAATTCGTCTCTGTCTGACTGGCAATGCGCATGTGCAGGCCAGATGTTCCATTATGGAACTCCAAATATACAGAACTTAGTTCTGTATGTTTGGAGATTTGTCTGAAAGGGTGGTGCATCTCCTCCGCCTGCCTAAACACTGTAAGCTGAGTAGGGGGGAGCATTTCAATTTTACAGGGTTTAAGGGGTTATGCACGGATTAGCGGTCGAATACACTGCTGATCCGCATGTGTGATTTAAGGCTGCCTTTTGGCAGGGGAGTTCACTCACCTCATCTGTACAGACTGTCTGACCTCCACGCGTGCGGTTAATTCATGCAGATCTAGTCCTTTGTGATGATGCAGTTGAAATTTACACATAGATATGCAAGTGTTCAGGTCTGCATTGAGTTCATTTGTGGCAACATGCCCTTTCTGCTAATGATTATTTCGAGTTTGTCCTTAATGACATTCTAGATGCCAAAAGATGCAAAACCAGGTTCAATTTTAGGTCACTGGAAAGGTTATAAACCTGAAGAAAGATTGTGGGCTCTAGCTAATGTGTACATTAAGGGATAGATCCAGAACTCCGCTTGCAGTCCGTTTACTAGCGTAGTGTATTTACGCATGTGTACCTTCTATACACTCAGCTTGGAACACCCCTTGAATGTACGTACTTTGACCGAGTTCTGCTTTCCAAACCCTACCTTAACTTTAACTGTAACGGCTGTCGTCCGCACACGTACGGATGGGCATCACGGAGTTCCGCAGCTAAGCACGCCCATACTGTACACTTTAAATAAAAACCCCCGCCTACATTGCGTATTTTAGACGTAGTTTTGGCTCACGTAAAATTGGCACGAATTTACGCTGCAAATACTTGAATGACCCATACGCTCAGAGTTCCGCTCCGTAACGTAGCGTATTCTCTGTTGTGCACATGCGCAGAACATGCAAAAAAGCAAATTTACGTGTCCGCCAGGCGTAAATTCGCACACAAGCGTTGTTCTGGATCTGCCCCTAAGAGAATAAAGAAAGCTTTCTATAAAAAATAAATAAATTCCAAGACAAACCTATTGGGGTTTCTTAAACGGTTAACATGGTTAAAATTGTTAGGAGATGATATGGTCTGCACAAGTGCAGGGTACTAAACTGGCATGTATAGTGAAAATGGTGGTTATGCTTTTTTTTCCCTATATTGGTTAACAAAACCAATATAGGAAAAATAAATAAATTTTTTGAATCAAATTAAATTAATTAAATTAACTTTCAACATGCTGCACTGCATAAGCAATATTTCCATATCTTTAGCATTGCTTTCGTAAGTTTTAATGGTTAAATAAGCAACTGGGTACACTGGATGGGCCATGTGGCTTTTGTGTCCCGTCACTTTATATGTAATGCTAGAACAATGAAATAGGATGGGGAGTGTCTGCATTTAAATATGACTAAATATGACATTGTGTAGTGTAGTTTATAATTGGGGCCATCTCCCCCACTCTCATCCACATTGAAGGTCTTCAAGCGCTTACTTGAAACGTACCTGTTCAGGCTAGCCTACCCCTCTTCCACTTAACATCCTCACTGCATCCAACATCCATCCCTTCTTCTACTTCCTGCTCCCTCTCCTCTGCTCACACCAGCAGTCCACTTGCTTTCACCTCCTTATGTTTTTTGTAATTTCATCTCACCCACATAGGGCTCTATTTACCTTTTCTTCGTTCCTCAGGGGATCGATGCTGCTCCAGGCTCGCTTGTGCTTGTGGCGAACCTAGCAGCTTCCCCTTTAAAATTTACTAATACACACCCCTCCGCCGAGGTCCCTCGAAGTCCCGCGATGTGCCACTTCATATCGAGTGAAGTCCTGCGCATGCGCAGAGACTACACTTCCGGAGTTAGAAAATTTCAAGCCCAAATATGAAAAACCACTGCGCATGCACAGGGTCTTCATATTGGGGCTGGAACCTTCTGAGTCGGACGCATCTCCCGGACAGTTGAGTTTTATCTTTTTTTAACCTTTTTTGGTTAAAAAAAAACACACTTTTTTTTACCTTTTTTTTTTTTTTAAATGACCGCGTCCTCCTTTATGCCAGTGGTCTCCACATACATGCCCCTCTTTTCCTCCCCCCTAATAACAGCTATTAGTGGGGGGGGAATATGGGGAAATCGCTGGCACGAGATGGCTTTATTTTTACCTTCGGTGCCGAATGATAATTTCGGCACCGAGGGATAGTAAATTGCAATGTAGTGCCGGCTACCATTAAGATCAACGGGCCAGCGAAGACTTAGGAAGTGTGTATGCATCGCCTTGGAACAGCAGATTTCCATGGAGAATGCAGCTTAGTAAATTGTACAAAGTTCATTTTCAGGTGATAATGAATGTTTTAGTGTTAAAACAGGCATTATCACCTAAAATTGAAGTTAGTAAATAGAGCACTTAGTGTGTTAGCTCACATCCTAGTGTTGTTCCCTCCTCCACCACTCCCCCCTCACTTTGTACCTTCTTGTCCCCCTCTGCTATCCTTTTACTGTACGGCCGCAGAGCTAGTTGTGAAAATTAAGGTAGGAATCTGGACGTTTAAGTGTCCAGATTTCCTAAAGAAAGCAGGGAATGCAGGGCGCATGCACTCCCCACTACGGGAACATTATTACGGACCCCTGCATGCAGGTAAAGTGTGCGGGGGTCTGGATCTGGTCCATTGTCTGTGTTCCATATACTGCATAACAATATGGCTGATCAGTTCATTGTATAGTGTGTGATCAGCTTTACTTCACTGACAACAGAAACTAGCTTTGTGTGGCCTCCAATGACTGGGGTCCATTGTTCTTGATTCAAATACCTTTCAAGCCAAATAAAGGAATCTCCTGATTTTATTTTGGCACAGTATGACTGGTCCTATGTCTGGACTTTTCTGATTGTTGCATTTTACTCCCCTGCATCACACCAGTCCCTCAACTTTGCCCCAAATCTAGATGGGTGTGTTCACACACTTTTCAAACCTGTGGGTGGATCCTAAACGCCAGGTTGATGTTTTGCAAATTAGATACAGTAGATTAACATGTTATATTTTTTAAAACACCTGTTACATCTGGTAAGTGTTACATAGCTGTTACAAATGCTACAATTGTAATTGAAAAGAGATTATTGATATTAAGTGAATGCGAAATTTCTCAGAAATAGAACCAGACAGGGGATTTTTGCTCTGTTCATAGCAGTTATTATGTCAAACTATAAAAATATGCTAATCCTGTCTTTCCACTGTATTTCCTTCATCTTTAATGTCAAGGTTCAAGAATTTACCAGGCACATTTGATGCTTCTTCCGGCATGCTTTTATTATATTTTTATGTAGCTCATCTTTGTATTTGTGTAGGCATGGAAACAGACAGAAGCAGCCAACAAGTAGGGGGAGCAAAATGATGCAAACTTTGTGTACATCTGATGTATGAAAAATGACATAAGCAATGCAAAAGTCTGTAGAATTAAAGTATTATATCAGACTAATCTGATATTCTGTATAATAAAAATATTTTGTATGTCTTCTTGTCAGTGTTTATTTCAGGGATAGGCAACATTCAACACTGCAGGTCTTGTAAAACTACGGTTCCCAGTGTACTTCAACAGAATATGTATAGATGATATCTGAGCAACACTGCCGTAAACCAGTAACAGACTGTACCATTCTATCTGTTACACATATTTGCAAATATATGATAAATCACCAGCCACCATCAAAGCCTTTGGTTGTCCTAACTCTAATAATGAGAGTCGCAATGTTGGGTCATGTGTGTGTGTGTGTGTTTTTAAACTATATTTCATTTCATTTCTATTAAAAAAGAAGTTTCAAAAGTATAGCATAGTATTTGGAAAATGAAAGATAGTTTGTTCCTGTCATATCAGTTTGCATTTTTTTGTGCAGGCAAATATGTAGCAGACAAATTGCTGTTCTGGGTACTGTATAATCACCTTTAATAAAATCTTGGTCTAAATGTGAGTGTGGACCCATCGTATGCACACTTAAGTAAGTGTATCATTTCTGTGCGTATTTTTACGTAGCGATCAACTGCGCGAGATAAAAAATACACACAAGAAAAAGTCAGACAGATTCACAGAGATGAGGTAATCTAATGGCTGATTAATGCATCAGCATGCAATGAGTCCTACATGCGTGGCAAGAGGAGTAAGACTATTAATGCAAATGAGCAGCATACAGGCTACTAATGTACGGTATGGGTGTTCCAACTGAGATGCAAGTGATGCACAAGTAGGAGTAAAATAACATATGCAAGGGAAAAGTTAAGGTAGCCCTCGACCACTCGTAAGTCGGATCAATCAATGGATGTTGGTGTTTTATTAACAAAAATGATGTCTCAACTATTTAAATCCATGTTGTATTTCCATTTTGTTCACCACTTGTAAAGGTAGGCTTTTATTGTAATTTGCATTGTAATTTTTTTTTTCTTAATGTTTATTTGACTTTCTTAATTTTTTTTGTGTTATATACTTTAGAATTTTTTTTTTACAAATAAACTATCTTATATTCTTATATGTATTTTTGGAATGTTTTCAGAATATTTATTTTACTTTTCAATTTCAATTTTCAATTTCACTTTTTTTTTTTTTTTTAATAAATAAGCTCTTATGTATTTTTGGAATATTTTCAGAATTAAATGCCATTTAGAGTTGACTCTTACTGTCAGTATTTTGTTTAGCTCTCTCTCATTGTTGCTTTGTTGTGTTGTGGATATACTATAGTGTTTGGCTATTAGTGTTCATTATGTGTGTGCTTTGTTGTTTCAATAATCATTACAAGTATTTCACATTGGCCATATCATGTTTTTTTTCACACCCATTGCAGATTGCCTTGCTTTATTCCCTATGGCGTGCTTGCAGGGAAGTGGACTGCCTCCATGTCATTGCTGCTCGGCAGCATCTGCATCAGCGCCAGAGGGTCATCTGATTCTGGAAACTATGCAGATTGTGTACAACTAAAGCTAGGTACACACTGAAAATAAGAAAACGATATTTCAATAATAAAAAGATAAAGTTACGATTATGTGGCGATCCTGCAGCTGTACACACTGGAACAATTTCACGCTGGATCGTTCCCAGAAGTCCTTTCTGGTAAGGACACACATATACAAAACCACAGATCATAACATTGTTGGTCTGTGATTTTTAGGTGCTGTTATAAATCACAATCTAACACTGCAGGGCAGAATCCGATGATTCACTGCATCGTTTGACAGTACACACTGAACATATTTTAAGAGCTATCTAACGATTAGCCTGTGATTGCAAGAATAATCATCAGATATATCTCCAGTGTGTAACCCGCTTAAGAATCTCAATCATTTGTGTGTCCCTGTGCTCTGCGAATGCACAGAGTGAAAATAAAAATGCTAATTACTAATATATTTTTTTATATTTAATACTGGCTTCTAGTTTACTAGTACTATCTGGACAAATATTTAAAAATGTTTTTTCCTAGAATTTATTGTAATGTGTGTTCCATTACAGTCCTTTTAAACATCTGCATGTCTGAGGAGTTCTAGATTATAAGTTAAATTAGAAAATTGCACTAATACCCCTTTCACACCACCAACGGTGAAAAACCCGGTATTTTCGTTTTTCCGGGAAGAAATGCCGGGTCAAAAAAAAAAAAGGTGCAAGGCATGCTGATGCTTGTAGTGCTACAACCATCAGCATGCCCAAGGATGACAGGGCATGCTAGCGCTTGGAGAACCACAAAGACTTCCTCCAAGGATTAAAAGCTTGTAAGATGGGATCCTTTAAAAGATGGTAAGTACTGCTTTTTATTAATTATTTTTATGCTATTTTTTTATTCATTTATGTATTTTATAAATAGCAGTAAATTTTTTTATTTTTATTATTTGGGGTGTTAAATAATCATTGTTTATTTATAGGGGGGCATTAAATGTTAAGCCTTTTTTTAATGGTAGGGGCCGGCCCTATATTTTATCTTGTAGCTAGGAGAGGTATTCATTTGTGTTTTGTTGTAATGCATGACAGGGCATGCTAGCACTTGTGGTTCTCCAACTGCTAGCATGCCATGCCATCCTTGGGCATGCTGAGGATTCTAGCACTACAAGCATCAGCATGTCCTATACTTGTAAAAAATTTTTTTTTACTTTACAACGCTAAAAACAGATTTGTTTACTGTTGCAATAGCAACAGTAACCAAATCTGGACCAATCAGGAGGCAATATGAAAGACCCAGGTTGAAAACAACCCTGGTGCTTTCACACTGCCACCCTTCCAGGGTAGGACCCGGGAATAACCCTTCTTTTTTGCTGGGTCAAAGTCCCGGGTCTTTCGACCGGGTCAACCAGAAGTGGACGTTTCACACCGCCACCAAATACATGGGTTTTTGCCAATTCACAGGTTTTTGGCCAAAATCCCGGGTATTTGGTGGCAGTGTGAAAGGGGTTTTAAAAAGATAGACTGAGACAGCTGATTGAGCATATATTAAGGCTTGTATATTGCGTCTTACTTGGTGCTACACTTTTTGTTTTGATTGTTTAGGTGGTAGAACTGATACATATATATGTGATGGCATAGAAAACACTACATTCTTATAAATGGTTGTGCATAGCAGGATCTTGGAACTCCCAATTTGTAGGCTTTAAGCTTAACCTTAGCCTTGAAGAAATATTGTGCTGGTAGTAACAGTGCTTTTTTCTTGACCACAGATCTCTGTGGCCCAGATTCACAATTAATAACTCTGGCAGGCATGGGGGTAGGAATAAGCATTTAAATTGTACAGTATTACTTGGCTAAGCCCTTACATATAATTCAGTATTCCGCACTGAAGATTTCCATGTGAAATACTTAAGGAAGGGTCAAAGTGACAGATCCCCAATCAGTACGTAGAAGAGAAGGAGGGAGTGCCCTGCTCTCCTACATTCAGGGATGTGAATTGCCAATTCTATACAATAGCCTCCACATCAAAGGCTACCGTACGGAATACACACCTATCTTTATTCTAAGCCTTTAGGTGAAGGGATTATTTAGTATGCTGACTGAACATACATTTTATTATTATCATTAATATTATTTTTTTATTTTTAAGCATTTGCATATTAGCCATTTGATATATTACAATTATATTTCAGTATTTCTTTGTCAGAAACAAAAAATTGCAAGATGGTAGATTTAATAAACATCCACCTTATGACATAATTGTTAGTAGATTAGATATATATTTGTTTTTATTGCTAGGTAGAAAGATGCGGTTCCTATGTTACCAATTCTTTATAAATCACCTTACAAGGTTGTTTATTTGTTACACAGGTATTACTATGGAAACCATTGCTCTATAAAACCAATGGACTGCACCTGAGCTACTGAGTACTTCCTAAAATATCCTTATGTACACATGAACTTTCATCTTTATGGAATGTTTTTCAGCTAACTGATTAATTTATAATTTATTTTACTATGATATCTTGCCCACTCTTCCTGGATGCTATTTATCTTGAGCTGCATGCATTTATTGAACCATCTGTTATAGAGTACTGGCAGAATGCAACAGTAACTATGCTACTTACTAAAATTTCAGTTGTAAGACTAAGTGTACGATGTGTGAATTGGAGTGCAAGCTGTATTTGTATATCATTTATTAACAGAATAATACAAAATCCAATATTTAACCTATTTTTTTTTATTATGGACATTTAGTTTACACTCTATTTCAGAATAATGAATAAATATAAATGAATGTTTTGCAGCAAACACATGCTAAGAAAATTATGCTGTTGTGACAGCTTCAGAGTAAACACGTACATTATCACTCCTCCTGAGTCAATTCATGACAATATGCGAATAGGTGCGTTTGGTTAAACTTTGCTTCAGGGGAACCAGGTACAAGTGCTACAACTGCTACTGTTATTTTTTGCAGATCTTGGCTTGTTGTTCTCATACATGGAACCTTTTTAAATCTGGTTAACTAATAAAATGTTATTCTATAGGAGCACCCCTTTCCTTCCTAAGTTCAATTCCTATGTACACACATCACCTTGCAACTGTTACAGGAGATCTGGCAAGAAAGCATACATTAGTCAGTGCCTGAAAATCTACACACATAGGGTCATACACCACTTGACTTCAAGAGAAACAACTTTTCCTGAAAGGGATGTGATAATGAGGCAAAATGTGTGTGACTTGCTACATTTCCATGTACATGCACTGCGAAACGTTGAAATAGTTGCAATTAAAGCAAGTCAGACCCCAGTACAGAAAAAAAATCAGTCTTTGTCCATAGGTAGAGGGTTGTCTTTTAGCAAAATAATATAGCAGCTGTTGCTATTCTGAAGGATGCTTGCCACAATGTTTTGTTTGAAAATAGATTTGACACCTCTTCCAGAGTTTGTTTGTGATATGTATATTTACAACCTACCACATTCAAAGGAAACCACATGATTTAAATTGCATGGATGATTTCAGAAGATCATTGGTGCAGGCTTCACATTCCACGGACAGTGAGCGTTCTGCTGTGTTTACTTGTCTTGTGATTTGCACAGCAGGATATAATATTAACCATTTTTGTACCAATTTTATGCTAGTTAAATGTACTTTTGCTAAGCAGTTATGAGGATACATGGATACAATATATATTTTTTTTAAACCTGCCCATTTCTTATACTGTTCACACATGGGATGATACTGTTGCTTGTCTAAAGAACCAAGGACCGTGTTCACAGATCAGAAAGAGTTAAGTGCGGCCGTATCCCCACCTAACTCATCTGACCTGCCCTGACACCTGAACCCCTTTTTGGAACCTTTAAGAGTGCCAAAGGGCTTCCTTAGGTAACCATTTGTATTATCCTCTTTAAGAAGGAAAATACGAACTGAGATCCCTTCCCCACACCCTTCCCGAATCATTTAAATCCCTCCCCCCACCCACTCTTCTTAATAAAGAACAGAGGCTGCCATGGCATGTCTCTTTCTTATTAAATATCTACGTGCAGTCTTTAAAGACCATACATACTCAATCTATGTGCATAAATGGTAGTAGGTCATTTCTTAAGAAGCAGGAGCTTCTTAAGCGGGTAGTGGCAGTGTCCATGCAGAGATTGCACCGATAGTTAAGGTAGCCCTATGGCACTCATAAGTGCCAAAAGGTACCTAAAAAGGGGTGCAGGTTGGGTGAGTTAGATGTGTGTCTGTCAAGACCTAACTCACACCAGATCTGTGCATCCAGTCCAAAGTCTCTTGTTCGTTTTTATAGTAGAATGTTGTTATACGCTGTAGGTTCAAAAAGATAGAGAATAAACAGAAAGATTGCTTGTGTATTAGTCTAACAGGTTTGAAAAAATACAATAGAGGGAAAATTACTCACATTTAAGCCCCTTGGGCTTGATGCATATAAGTAGAATTTCTGTTCCAATAGCTGAATCCCAGGTTTTCTTTCTCACTGGGATTCCTTGTGGATGGCGAGGTTTCAAATATGAAAAGAAGTGGAAACGGAGGGGGAAATGTAATAAAAATAGAACTACTCCCTTGGGCTAAAGGCGTATCAAATTGGATGTCGCTGGTGGTTATTCTGGGATCTTTTTGTCCAGATAGTCCTGCTGTTCTTCTTCAGTTTATATCCGCATAGATAGAGAGGAAGACAGGGAGAGAGAAACAATAGTGTAGTGTGTCACCAAACTTTATACCATGATGAAATCAGTAAAAAGCTGGTACCACACAAAACAACAAAAATTGATACATAAATTACTCTACTTCTGGAAAATAGAAAAGCATCTACCTAGAAAAATTATTGAGGGGGTAGTAATGCAAGTGTTTCACTTCAGATGTAGGTTTGATATATGCTGAAATAAATTAGTAAAAAAAAATAAGTTTTACTCTATAATGAGAGTGGAAATTTTGACATGCATTTATTTTATTGTATCATTTTTAGATGTTGGCATAGCTACACATGTAATGAATCTGTGTTATGCATTCAGCAAAATTAATTCTGTCATTTTTCTTTTCCTTTCAACCCTTTTCTGGAACACAATCTGTTTCTACAGATTCCAAGATTTGCTGTTATTAATGGAATTACTATTGTACAAAATAAATTCAACCTCATTCATCTCACACTGTTAAAGCTTTGAAAAAAAAACATTCAACAAAAAAAATATTGCCTCAGGGATTATGGGCACAAACCTTAATGTAATTACATTACCAATAGTACCAGTTCAGAGCATACACCCAGTAATGTTCCCTAGGAGATTTTTCTGTTTTTCAGAGAAATACATTGTCACCCACTTAGTTAGTTTTATTTTTCAATAGTTCAATTTGTAGTTTTCAATTATACTTGTATTTGACAAATGCAAATGCTTTATGATGTAGAAATGTCTAGTTAATGTGATGCTTTAGGGTAAAATTGTATCTTTAAGAAAGATTATGTAAAAATGCAAATGTAACTAATACATTTTGAATACAATATGAGCTATAAATGGGACTGATTTTGTGGTGGATACATATGCTTTAAGAGCAGATGTAAAGATGCATCCAGTAGAAAATCACTATTAACTGCACTGTCCATTTCAAATGCAATAACAACAACTCTAAATAAAGAACATGCCTTGTGTCATTATGTTAATAATGTAGCATAAATGTGTAGCATAACCTGTATTTTTTAATCCAACCTACCAGCAGTAGTATATTTTACACTCATTTAGTGTAAGATACTTGTTCATTGTACTGATGAATTGAAAGTATTTGCAGTTTATGTGGGCTTTACTCTGCATTCTATATTTAACACCAGTACTAACAATAGATTTCATGTGCTAACTTAGGTTTCTTTGCATGTCACTGCCAATCCACAGGCTAGAAAGAATGAAGGAATGCGGCAGATTATTATTTTTCTTTTTTAATGTACATTTCACACAGTCTTTTATAGTTTGTTTAGCTGGATCTCGGATGTCATGGCAGGGTGGCACGTAGTTATAATCCTAATATGAATACATCATGGATACAGTTTTCATGAGGATATGCAGTATAAAAAGAGCAGTTACACTCAATGCGACCAATAGAAAAAATACTTTTATAGAAAGCAAATTTTATTGGCTTAGCATGTTTGCTGTTGTCAATTGGAGCTCATCCAGTACAACGGAGGTGGTCGACAGCTGTCAATCAACAGCTGTGCTCACTGATCCCATTGCATGGACAAATTTCTGATAGCCATAGCCTACCTTAAGGTTTCAGAATCAAGCAAACGTAAAATTGTGGCCGTTTGGAAGATCTATACACAGAGCAATGGCATGCCTATACTGTTCTTAGGTCTGGATAGGGTCCAAAACAGGCCAGTCAGGAATCATGAATACATTTTTATGCACAAAATACAAACACAGTCAAAATGTGATCCATATGCACAGAAATGATGGAAAATCGTAACGCAGAATCTTTTCCTCTATGAGGAGCAATACATGAAAAGGAGAAATATGTTACATAGAAGCTCACATGAGCACCGGACATTATAGAGAAACAGTCCCTGTGGGGAACTAAGACTAATTGTTAGAGAGAAATCTGCCAGGAAAGAGGTTTAATGAAAGTGGCTACTCTAATGAGGATATGTGAGTATCACTGCTTACACTATAAGTAAGACTTGACAATGCAGAGGGACTTTGCTCTTATAAGAAGTCATAAGCTTGTTTATTTACCTAATTTACAGTATAGACAAGCTATTATCCATGTGCACAGACGCAAACTTGCAGAGTTCTGATACTCTGTTTGGAATCCATCTGTGCATCTAGGAGTAGTTAACCTGTGAATATATAGAATCATGAATTCTAATTCCTAGCAATGGTGGATCTCTTGACATCTCTGGATCTGACCTGTATTTTTAACCATCCATATATCCAGTTATATGGATGACCTTTTGGATCTATTTCTCCTTTTCTTTTCTAGGAAAAAAAAAAGTGTACTATTTTCCCATATTGACCCAATATTTCTAGATAACACACGTATATGTTGTTTCTGCATCACAGAGAACGTTATTTTGTTTACACTTGTACACTAATACCGCGTTCAGATTGCCACTGCCTAAAAAGCCAGCTTTTTAGGCAGTGGGCAAAATTTTTAAAATTTTAGCCTGGTGTGTTCAGACTGCGCTGAAAACACCGGC
>WWET01003140.1:112010-126704 GCA_011038615.1 Limnodynastes dumerilii | reverse complement strand
ACATCACCTCTGAACTCTAATACTGTTTGCAACAGATGAAATATGACTCCCCTGCAATCAACATGGTTTAGCCCAGGAGTAACTAATTTCAAGCACTTACTTAAGTCTGGATCCAGCCCTATGTTAGTATTTGTTTGTAATATCTGTAAACTAAAAAAAATGCAGGCAGCTTATAAATAACTTAAGAAATGTGATAATATATTATAATATATATGTAATATTAACATAACTCAATTGTCAACATTTTAATTTATCAACAATTTGACCTGTGAATATTTTGACTATCGACATAACAACCGGATACCAATTTAAGTCCATGGTGCTGCTGATGACTGACACTCCACAACTTATTTGAAATCATTGCAGTAGCTTTTAGCCTTCTGAATGCAATAGAAAAGTTATGGGAAAGCTACTTACTCATTGCTTTGGTTTAAAAAATTTTTTTTAACAAAAAATGTTCTCATAACTATACTTTTAGTGCATTTGCATTGTCACAGAAGCACTTCCACAAAGCATAACCAACATTTTCACTATACAATTCAATGAAGTATGTTGCATTTGCATTTGGATTGCTGGGTAATGGGAACACATTTGTAAATAGAGCTGCAATGTGCTTGGTTGTACTGTGTATGTACACGACCTGTCATCCTTGCCTAGGGAGCTAGAGCTGCAAATCAAAATGATAAAGAAGAGTTCAGGAATAGTCCAGATCAGTGTCATGTCTGCAACAGTTACTAGAATGCACAGGAATGTTACATTACAAGTAAAGTGCCTGATAGAGAAGTATGTACAAAGCAGGGTTAAATAAGCTGGCTTGAAAGTAAAGTCTAGTTATGCCAACTGCACATGCCTGAATGCTTACAAGGTCTCATTCAGAAGAAAAGACAAATGACAAAGAGGAAAATGGATCTAACAAACCACAAAAGCACTGACCTCTCCAACAATTACATGTCTCAGTCTGTCTTCCAAACGTGTGAAATGTTGAAAAAAAAATTCAGGCAACTTCACGCAATCAGAGAAAAATCCCATTCCTTAGAATACAGCGATGCTATAAGTGTCTTGTTACAGGTGTTGGAACAAGTGCTTAGAGCTATATTAACTCGTTTTGCAGCTGGATCATGTAAACATCAGGACTGTACTAGGCTGTGGTGTAATTAGGGAGTTGTATGTGGGCCCAGGTGCAAAAAATATGCTTTAGCCCTGATGATATCCCAGGTAACCCGGTGGGGAGCTTCGGTGGTGCGGTGATGACGGCTGCGGGCCCTTGTATCAGCATGGGCCCTGGTGACACTGCACCTATGGTAGTTCCGCCCCTGGTACAAGGTGCCCCCATGGTAAGTTGAATGGGTTGTTGGCACCCATTTTTTGCCATACAAACCGCTGACAAAAAGATGCTATGAAATGGAGATCCTGTATCCCACTGGCAGAACAATTATGCATTAGCTGTGAAACACTGAAACAGGCAAATTACTACTTTGGGATAGCATGGTCTTGTTACTATTCTAGGTTAGTTGCAATGGCATGGCAAATTGTTCATATGTAAAAGGGAACTGTTGTCTGGTCATCTTGCTTTTCTCCTGTAAACAAATGATGTGTTGTTTGGATGCTGAACATATCTTTATGTTCTTTTATATTTCCATTTACACATTCATTCTAGTTGTAGTTTACTTATACATCCTGAATTACTACACATTTTACTAGTTTAAATAGTGCAATCACTGTAAATAAAAAAGTTACTTTCAGAAACGTATACATCAGCTGTCCAAAAAGGTTCCCTAAGGTGCCCCACAAGTCCAGGCCAGTCCAAGCCAACCCAGGACTCACAGCATCTGCTGCCTGCATTCTTCATCTGCTACAAGTGTGATACTGGTTTACTGGTGTGTCTCATTATCTCAGGTCACATTGGTATTGCGCTGCTTATAGCAGATAAAGAATGCAGGCAGCAGATGAAGACATATGATAAAATGTAAGTGATGGAGAAATGGAGGACCCTACCTTAAGAGTTCTGCACTTTCCTTAATTAAAATGACCATGCCTCCAACCCTGTGTACAATACAAGATGTAGACAGACCACCTCATCTTGCACCACTGATGGAAAGACTTCCATCATGAAAGTCTAGGGCAGTGTTGGCTAACCTGTGACACTCCAGGTGTTGTGAAACTACGAGTCGCAGCATGCCTTAACTGCAAAAGCCTCATCTTGCACCACTGATGGAAAGGCTTCCATCATGAAAGTCTAGGGCCTGAGGATCCAAATCCATAAATAAAGTTGCTTGTCTGCAATTGCAAACAAGATAAATGTGATCATTTATCACACCTTTCATGCAGAAAACAACCATTTCCACTTATTTCCAGTCCTAGGCGTTCATTTTAGGTGTTCTTTTAAAAAAATTATTGAGTCATAAGAATGCCTTAAACTGACATTGGGCCCGATTCACACTTAAGAAGCTGCAGCTTCTGAAGTGCGTATTGGTCCGAAATTACCTATTGTGCATGCGTAGCAGGTAATTTACGCTATCTACGTAGCCGATAGGCATGTAGATAGTGTAGGTGCAGTCATTACAGACCGCATGCAGCGTGTTACGTAAAAAGAGGCGGCGTAATGCCTTTTTGGGGTGTTTTTAGGCAGAAGTGGGAGGGGGGAGGCATTTAGATTAGCTGGGGAGGGCGGTGGGGAGTTGCAATGTCCGTACGAGACTTAAGGTAGCCCTATGGCACTCGTAAGCAGGACGGGGGATGGAAGAGTGAGTTTGGTGCGCATCTGTATGCAAATAACTCACTCAAGTGTGAATCAGGCCCATTGTTTGGAAACCCCTCGGATGTTTACTTACTCTTTTTTTTTGGAGACCTCCATGATATTGATTGAGAAAATAAAAACATATGATGTGCTCCTTATTAAATTACAGCCTCCTCATATAGCCACCTTAAGTTTCCAGTATAAGTGAATATATGTTATTTGTAATATTTCCAAGTTATTGGGTATGCTCTGTTTTAGTCTTAATAAAATTTGATGAAGTTTTCTGAAGCAACAACACATAATGGGACAGATTTAGTTAAAATTCCAGGATCTGTAATCATGTTCTAAACAGACACTATTTACAGAAACTCTGGGCTTAAATTGCAGTCACTGTTAACTATGCTGTAACCAGTTATATAATTGTTGTACAACTATAACTGTTGAAAAAATGTTTTCTTAATTTCCTTTTGAAGGTTTCAACATACGGGTTTGTTTTCTGTATTTAAAAGGACTATTTAAACAGGAATTCTAAAACAATGTCCATTGCCTATTGTGTTAACAGTATAGTCACAATACTTTTTCCTCTACCTAATCATAGTCTAATAGAGTTATTCCTGTCTTTAGAATCAGAAGAGGCAAGTAACAGGAAGGTGAGCAAAAACATGTTTCCTGGAAATTACTTCATAGGAAATTAATTATAAAATTAACAGAGAGAAGCTAGCAGTTTGTAGTATGAGTTTGGCAATATTATCCAGGGTAATACTGAGTTAATGCAGGATATAAAACAGCTGTGTTTATTCATTTTTACTAGGAGGAAATGTTTACCTAGTGCTAGAGATCATTAGGGAACTTGAAATACTCTGGATCTAACAAAGAAACAATTGAAGAATCTATAGTGTTTATTTATTTTCTATGTGATTTGATGTTGAATTGAATCTGACAGTCTTGTGTCTATATTTACTATTCACATTGTATGCATTATGTAGTAATTGTTGCCTTGTTTAACTGAGGATATGAGTAAACCCATGGAGGCCAATGCTAAACACGTGTCATTAATACCGTGTTCACACTAACGGATTTTCGTCCCGGGTTTTTGCCAGTGCACACAGCAGCACAGCAGGGGGGATCCTGTTCACACTGCAGCACAGACTCGGGAAAATTCCCGGGTCAGGCCCGTTCACACTGAACGGAACTGACCCGGGACTCTTTGGTTCTATACTGCTAGACTTTTGTATACCCCATTCTATTCTATAGTCTATACTATTGCATACCCTATTCTATACAACAGAATAGGGTATACAATAGTATAGACTATAGAATAGAACAGGGTATACAATAGTACTCACTACTCACCTCTCCTGCAAGTCCTGCAATGATCATCCATCCGTGTTCTCGCAGGACTTCATTCATGCGATGCATGAATGAATTCTTGCGCATGCGCAGGACCTCCATTTCAGCCGGACCTGCAGTCATCCGCGTCGCAGGACAGGTAAGTCCTGTTTCCTATTTTTTTTTTTTTATTAATTTAATGGTTTCATCTATTTAAAACTTTTTTTTTTTATTGAAAAATGTTTTTTTTAAAGCAAAAAAGCCGATTGGGTCTTTTTTGCCCCAATCAGCTTCTTTCTGTGCGACCCGTGTTACAAAAAACACGGGTCGCACCGTTCACACTGAGGGCGACACGGGTCAGACACGGGAATTACCCCTCGTTAAATCCCGTGTCTGATTCCCGGGTCTCTCTACCCGGGTCGACGTGGGTGTGACCGTTCACACTGAGCCTAGACCCGGGATTTTCGGTCTTGCCCCGGCAAAGTCCCGCGTTTTTGGCTCAGTGTGAACGGGGTATTAGTGATGCTAAAAAGTTATACTTTCTGTAACAAGCAGTTGTTACTTTTTCAATAGCCACAATCTGTCAGGTCTATAGCTGTGGGCCCACAAGTATAAGTAGGTGCATTGCTGAAACAGGCTTCAAGGTAGCAACCCTATCTTCACATAGTAGTTCAAGCTACAGTCACACAATATAGGATTAGAAAAGAGAAGAGGTGTGACAAAAAATAACATAATAAAACCGGGAACACTGTGGGCATGACTGAGATAAATCCAGACCTGAACAGTAGCACTAGAATGCTAAGTGTAAGGACAAACATTTGCACCAGCTACAGGTCATATCAAAGTTCAGGAAGAAGTATAGTCAAGATATCAGCACAATATCAGCAATATGGGATGACTGTAACAGTGATTAAACTTTTAATGCTCCAATAAAAAGTATGGATATCTCCTTTTTTACCTGAAATAAAAATAATTCATGATCAGAAATTTTTCAGTGCACCACCACCATTTTATTACACATAATAGAGGACTAATCCTGCACTTACATACATTAATTAATTTCACTTGACTTTCATGCAAGTGTACCCTGAGCCACACTTGCATTCGCTTCTGGAAAGCCTTTAAACTGTTCATTCATTTTGTCTGGGTTTCCAGTTGCAGGATGCATTCTTTTTTGTGTCTGATCAAGCCCAGTGTGAGTAAAGTTGAGAGTGGGATTAAGCAATACACTGGAGAGCACTTTGGTAACCGCTCCAATTGCTCACAGGGACATCTGACAGCAGGACCCTGCCCTAAGCTTTGCAATCTATTTGCACTTAAAATGGTGGCAGACCCCAATTATGGATTGGTTGGCAATACAATTTCATATACCTATTGTAACTTGTAAGTACCTATTAAGAACTGACTTACACATATATAGGAGCTACTTGCTTGCAATAATTATAAATGCTTAGTATGGAGTTAATATACATTGACAAGCAATCTAATTGAGCAGATCATTGTATGTGCACATGACCTTAGTTGTGTCCGGTTCCTGTTTTTCCTTTTGAAAAATTTTACGTCAGTGTATATTAATTCCATAATAATCTCTACAGTTACTGCTTATCTTCTTATTTTCCTGTAACTTTTCTGATTGACAAAACGGTCCAGAAATGCACTTGCATTGCATTGCATTATCAGAACAGTAAAGGCTAGTGTGCTTAAATGACACAAACGATGCTATGCCACTATTAGGATTGGACAGAGCGGTAGAAGGCTTTCTCCAATTATCAGTTAATGGACATTTTTGTCAGGAGCTTGGGAAGTCATAAAACTGTAATCCCAGTTTAGGTTACATTTTAAGAGACCACATCACTGTGCTTGTCTCCCAAATGTCACTATTTGGGTAGGACAAAGTAGTAGTGAATAACTGCCGCCAGAATACACAACACAATTTTATTAGGTTGGGTACAAACCCATGTAATCATGAGATGCGGTGGCTCTAACTATTTCCCTGATGATTGCAAGTCCACATTAGGATATCAATTCTCATGTACACACTATATCAATTTATCAAATCGGAGATCATTAGGCCGTATTCACACCGAAGAAGCTTCGGCTTGTTAGGTGTATAGACTTGTGAAATGACCAGTTAGGTACGTGGTTTAATTAGAAAGAGGCGGCCTAATGCCACCTTGGGGAGTGTTTAGGTAAAAGTGGGAGGGATTTAGATTACGCGGGGAGGTCAGAGGGAAGAGGGATTGTCCGTGTGTAGTTTCCTTCTTAAGAAGGAAACTACGCACGGTAAGATAAGGTAGCCTTATAGCACTCTTAAGTGCCATAAGGTACCTAAAAACGGGAGGTGGGTTATGGGCTGCACCAGTGAGTTAGGTGCGGTTCTGTCTGCACCTAACTCACTCTTAGGTGTGAATAAGGCCCATCATCTCTACTAAGCATCTGTTGAAAAATGTTTGACTTTGTACAGTGTGTACAGATATCAGCCAATGCTGCACAGAAGACTAACAGAAAAGTAGGACAGAAAAGTACGCAGTACCCACAAAATACAACCTCTTTAACAGAACAAGTCATGGTTGTAAGAGAGGGTACATATCATCGTTTAATCAGCCTGATAATTGGATATCTGTGCACCCAGCCTTACAGAGAAAGAGGCCCAAGTGTCCCCCTATAATAATAAATGTAAAAAGAATGTAAACGCCCCGTCCCTAGTCCCTATCATTAAAAAAATGTCAGTGCCCACATAGGAAAAGGAAAAAACATATGTGCCCCTTAAAAAATAAAAATTAAAACAATGTGCACGTTACAAAATAATAAAAAAAAAATGGCCAAAAAAATGCCCACATAAATTAAGAAAAAACATACTTACCTGCTCTGATGGGGGTCCAATGATGTATCCTTTTATTCCGGGGGTGGTCTTGGCAAAATAAAAAAAGCCTACGCACAGGACAATGCCCATGTCCTGCACGCAGGACATCCCGGCACTAATGACAGGTCTACTGTCATTGGGGTCTATTTATACCCTTTGGGCACTGTAAGAATTATCAAGAGAACGAGAATTCAGTGTCAGAATTCAGAATTTCTGAAGAAACACGCACCTCTGAATAGAACGTTTTAGCGGTTGTGACTTGCGCATCCGCTAAAACTCTGAATCAGGTCCTTAGTATTATATATTGTTTGATTTGTTATGGAGCCCCAGAGCAGTTATTGGTAATTGTGTCAGACACTGCTGCATGTTTAGCTTCTTAGGCCGCAGCATATTGGCTAATAGACACTGGTGGCAGTAACAGCCCTGTGTATGAGTTTTATTTGATTTAATTACTAGCAAAAGAACCCGGTGTTGGCGTAGTTGAAATCTTCAAGTTATTAATAACATACTGCACATACTGCATTCGTAAGATGAAAAATTCGGAGCTCACCTTTAGAGGCTCTAGTGAAAACCATTCCCCAGTTAGACTCCGCCCCCTGGTGTGGCACCTGGGTATCCGTAACACTCTTCTTTCAGACTCTGCCCCCAACTGACCTTATTTGTTCAAATTCCATTTTTCCATAAGCACCACCCCTTTTCCAGCTTTCAAATCGAGGCAATTCCTCCTAAATCGGAAAGTAATATCTTACCAGTAATTTTCCTGGTAGGCAGCAGGCAGAATGGGGCCACCCAAGCACGATCTGGGCAGTCTCATTCAGCAGGTGAGATTTAAAAAAAATAACGCCTAGGAGGCCTAATTTTGCCTATGAGGATTTTGTTTGCCTCAGCCTGCTGACAGAGATGGGACAGCAGCGGGGGAGGAGTTATCACTGCTAAAGAAAGAAAACTTGGTGCAGGCAGTTTTTTAAGGTAAGGGGGGGGAGGGAGAGAGATGTTGCCAACTCTAAAATGAAAACAAGCTTCAGGTGAGTGAAAAACAAGCCCAAAGCAATCTATTCATATATGCCTATAAAAATCCCAATTTTGCACGACTAAGAGGGTTAGAGTAGATGATAACCACAAACTTTGTTTATTTTATTGAAATACATGTCTATAAAGTATTTATAATAATTCTGGATTTTTTAAAATAAATATTATAGTGTAACAGGTTTGTGAATTTAAGGTATTTTACTTTTATGTTGCCTCAGAAGAAAAATTTCTGGTGAAGAGAATTTAGAATTTTAGAATTTCTATAAATGTTTTAGAGAAGAGCACAGGGCTTAAGCTGGCCATACACTTATCCACTTATGTGGATTGGGCCAAATATCGCTTTAGTGAATGGGAAAGATTTTTTCTCTAAATGGCGATAAAACGCTCCAAAAATGCTAGGATCCGATTATCTCATCGATCGGAATTCCCGATTTCCCTAGCTGCGATTTTTGGAGGTACCTAGTGCTCTGCCCTCTCTCCCTCTGTGTAAAATGACTGCTGGACAGACATTTAATACAAAAGAAGGAGAGAGGGCAGAGCGCTGCAGAGCCCCACACACTGACAGGCTGCAGCGCTATGTCCTCTCTCCCTCTGTATGGGTATACAGCACTGTATAGCCAGACAGAGGGAGAGAGGACACCGCGTAGCAGCCTGTCAGTGTAGTTTTTCCCATTGATAATTTTTTTTCTTTTGCAGCCAACCAATAAGCTGGCTGCATGGGTCTTCTGTCAAGATTGACAGGAGACCCAACCAATCAGAGAGTGACTGCAGCCAGCCAATAGGCTAGCTGCAGGATCTCCAGCAGAGATTATCACCCCCAACCTTCTGTGTATATGGTGCCGATATCGGGACCTTTCCCCAGGGGAAAATCGTCCCGTTTATCAGCAGCCACATGCTGGGAGCGATAATCGCTCTAATGTGTGGCCAGCTTAACAGTGACTGACTGCGAGAGCGAAGGAGATGGAAACAGAGCAGCAGGAAAAATAAAGGAAGTGTAAGCACTTTTTTTTCTACTAATAATTTTTAATACTAACATTTATATACTGGGCAATGGACATTTATTTATTTATTTACTTGGTAACAGGGATTATATGGCTATAAATAAAAATGGGGATGAGAGAGAGAGATATTGGGAATAGGAGACGGGCCCAAACCAGCATCTTGCCTAGATCCCCAAAAAGTCTTACTAAAGGGCATACTATATGAAGTTTAGTGGATGGAGGGCACACAGTGTGAGGTAAGCCACAAGGCACACTGTGTGAGGTAAGATGCATGGCAGAGAAAGAAAAAGAGTTTATTAAAACACTTTACCATGTTCAGATTGCCACTGCCTAAAAAAACAGCTTTTTAGGCAGTGGGCAAAATTTGGAAAATTTTAACCTGGTGTGTTCAGACTGCGCTGAAAACACCGGCTTTTTTTTTTTCTTTACAAGCCGGCAGCTATTTAAATAGCCGGCTTTTTAGCGCAGTGTGAACGGGTGAAGTCGGCTTTAAAAAAGCCGGCAAAAACCCTTCTTTTTAGCCGGGTCTAAGACCCGGCTAAAGAGACCCGGCTTCACCGTTCACATTGCCAGAATTTTTTTTTTCTCTCTTTTCTTTTTTTTTTTTTTACAAGCCGGCAGCTATTTAAATAGCCGGCTTTTCAGCGCAGTGTGAACGGGTGCAGCCGGCTTTTAAAAAAGCCGGCAAAAGCCCTTCTTCTAAAGAGACCCGGCTTCACTGTTCACATTGCCAGAAAAAGCCGGGGTTTTCATGAAAACCCTGGCTTTTTCATGGTAATCTTAACGGGGTATAATGAACATTTTTACAGTATTAAAAACCAATCGCAATATTAAATACACACATACATATTAACACAATTCAAAACAAATTACATAACTAAAATAGAGTGTTAAATAAAAGTGCAGGGCATGCTGTGTGAGCTAAAGTGGGTCTAGGGTTTGGTGGATAGAGGTCACACTATATGAAATAAAGTGCAAGGCATACTACATAATGTAAAGTGCAGGGCAAACAGGATGTGAAATAAAGTGCAGCGCATACTATATGATGTAAAATTCAGGGCAAAGAAAGAAAGTTCATCTTCATTGTCTGCAGAATCTTCCATCTGGTATATTCCAGAGTTAAAGCGCTGAAGCATAATATGACTTGGTTTAAAAAAAACCTGCAACAAATACCCAAGCGTTTTCAACTTTACCTGACAAAGAATGCCACAAAGTCTTTTCTCTCATCTGGTTCCTCAGTTTTAATTTCACAATGTTCATCTGTGAAAACACCTGTTCCACATCAGCATTGCTGAGTGGCGTAGCCAGAACTGATAGTGCAAATAATGCAAGTTCCTCACTGTTGTCTTTAATATTGTATATATCAATACAAAATTTCTCAGCATATTTATTTTCCGTGAGTTTCCAGTCTTGGAACAAAATAGCTTGATACCGATTAACCAAAACTCCCAAGTCTCCTTTAAAAATGTCCAACATCGAAATGCTCGCAAGGGGAGGTCTGGTTCATGAGAGGATTACTGATGGACCAAATGCAGCCATAGATTTCCATAGAGGAATATTGTCTGGAAGTCTTGCCTGCACCTCTTTGGCGGCTTCTAGCAGGAAATCCCAGCATCTGATTTTCAAATTTGTTTCAATATCCTTATTAAGCTGTGCTTTTCCACAGCAATGGTAAAATGGACTCCAAAATTCACAGCACACAGGGGCAGATGGTCTGATGGGTCACTCAAATTGACACCCAGGAGTCATTACCTGGAATCCTATCTGGAAAACTTATCCTTGATAGAAGAGTACGAAAAAAGCCATGAAGGGAGTCATCTTGAAAGCATTTCCAGATTGTTTATGTGCTGAACAGGTGTTCATAAACTGAAAATAGAGTTTGTTACCAGGGTCACAGTACATTTGATAGAGGACCTCCGCATCATAGCATTGTTTGTCCTTACTGAGCTGAAAATGTAACTTTAGTAGTTTAGTTCATCCACTCAGAATCCACTCACAGCAAGAGTATGTTGATAGCCATTTTGTACAGAATAATTGAAGCAGCTTCAATGCTGTTTTCCCTGATTAATCAACTTGCAGTGCAACTAGAGCAGTGGATCCAGAGGTACAAGGATGGAGACACGAACAAACCAGGCACAGAGACCAGGGGACTGGAAGCAGCCAGTACAGCCAGGGTTGAAGACAACAATAACCCAGCACATACTGAAGGGAGGATTTATATTGGAAACCAACAGGTGTCAGATAATGGGCTGAAATCAGCTCAGTAATCAAGAAGTCTGGAGCAATAGACAGACAAGGCAGATAGAAAACCTGGATGCCCTCTGCTGGTCAAGACAGATCAGTCATGACACAGCATTGGTGGGACATTTTCTTTCCTTTGTTTCTGTTGATTCTGTTATTTCAGCTATTCAAAACTATACACCTGCATATACAGATATGTTACATAAAAATGTGATTCATTATTTGTTCAGTAGGAGTGGCTGAAAACTAAAAAATAAATATTAATACTTAAATACTAATATAACAATAATATAGCAATGTATCCAACTATTTGTGGTTTCTTCATGGTTTCAGATACATAGTGATTTGTATTAGATACTGAATTCTGCCCCTATTGAGGAATTATTACAAGCAAATTGTTTATGGACAATTATTTATATTCCCTTTAACAAGCAGTGGCATGTTTTCTTATTATTGTCAGCTAAATTGTAACTGAATTACTTATTACATAGTGTGCCATTGCAGTGGTATGTAATTGTACAATTTACTTGTGGTTGATACATTGCTATTTTATTGTGATATTAGTATTTAGCTTCTGTTTTATGTGCTCTATGCTACAGTATTTGCCTTTTTATGTTTTATAGAAAGAGACGTGCTTCTGATTATTTGTAGATGCATTCATGTAGTGTTAATTTTTTTATCCAATGGATGTCAGCAGCGCCAGATAGGTGTTCCATTCTTTTACATTTGCTAATCACTTGTTTATACAGCATGCACTGACAAAAAGAGTTAGATTATTCATCTACAATATCACACCTGACCTAGAACCTGATTCAGAGTTTTAGCGGATGCACAAGGCGCATCCGCTAAAACGTGCTATTCAGAGGTGTGTGTTTCAGTAGAAACACGCACCTCTGAATTGGCCGTATGTTTAAAAAAAAAAAAAGCCTTAGTACTACTATCGGCAGCATGCCCGGCACCAAATCGCGACACATGGCCATTCCATTTAAAAAAAAACAAAAACATACTGTTCCCTCTAAAAAATGCTATGTAAACCTCCATGTGCCCCCAAATAATGTAAAGTAATAAAAGAGTGGCATTACTCCGTCCCCTTCTTTTAAAAAAAAGTACAGTGCCCACATAAAAATGTTAAAAAATTGCTACATGTGCCCCTCCAAAATCTAAGAAATAAAATAAA
This sequence comes from Limnodynastes dumerilii, assembly GCA_011038615.1. NCBI lineage: Eukaryota > Metazoa > Chordata > Amphibia > Anura > Limnodynastidae > Limnodynastes > Limnodynastes dumerilii. Next base: position 114,327 of record WWET01003140.1, on the reverse strand, counting down.
TGCAAGATCCCTGTCCCCTTCTGTAAAAAAAAATTAATCCAGTGCCCACATAATTTGAATAATAAAAAATGCCACATAGTATTTTTTTAGAGGGCACAGTATGTTTTAGTTTTAATGGAATGGAATGGCCATGTGTCGCGATTTGGTGCCAGGCATTTTTTTGTTTTATGGAAAGGAAATTTGGTGCAGGACATGCTGACGATAGTAGTATTACTAGCGCAAGCATGCCTTGTCATTCATGGGCATGCTTGCACGTTCTGTTCTACTAGCGGCAGCATGCCCTGTCGGGCCGTTCTTTATAGGTTGCAGCAGGGGAAGGGGTTAATTTTGTGGTTGAACTTTTTTTTTTTTTTACTAATTACTTTTTCTTTATTTCAGCTCTGGTGAGCTGCACCTACACTTACACCATCTCAGAGATGGTGTAAGCGTAAGACTTATTAAGCAGCCGCCAGACCGTAGTGGAAACAGTATTTAAATGAGAAAAGTGACCCTTTTCTCATTTGAAAACCTTACACAGGCGCAGTCTGGTCAGGTGCGATCATAGTCAGATGGGTACTTTTGCCCATCTTTCTGTGCACGCTCCCGATCTAGGCATGTGCAGTGGACATTTTGGCAGCGCTTCCATTTGAAAAATAGACGGAAGCGTAGCTCTGAATTAGGGCCCTAATGTGTACCCAGGGTGTATTTGAGGAACTGTGTTGAATGGATCAATCACTAATTAACTGCATTGGCCGGTGCCAGCAGTACACTAGTGACCTTAAAAAAATAAAAATAACCCCAAATAGAAAAAATAAGCCCCCCAAAAAATAAAATAAACCCAAAAACAAGCAACCCATGACTCAGGGGAAAAAAAACTAACTCAATTCCACGTATTATAAGTGGAATTGGCAACTATGAGAGAGTGAAGAGAGCACAGGGGAGAGAGAGAGTGCAGAGAGCATGGGCCAGAGGGTGCTGCACTGAACAGGATTTGAGTGAGAAGACAAACATGCACAATACATCTTACATAGTATACAAAAAGAGCATATACCACAGAAGAAAACTGATATATTCCAACATATCATTAAGTAATGCGAAGTATTTGAGGAACAGTATATCATTTACATTGCTGAATTTGGCTTTTCTGTGTCCAGTTCTGTGTGGAGTTTAATTTGCTGATGTCTTATTTGGAGCAAGGTTTTAGGGAATATTAGGGTCAACTGACACAGAGCAGGGACTAGTGCTTATGTCATATACTTTCTCTCTCTCTCTCTCTCTCTCTCTCTCTCTCTCTCTCTCTCTCTCTCCATCCATATCTTGTGAAATTCCCTGTGTAAAAAGCATAATGCCTTGTTAAACATGTTGTATATCCATACAAACAGAATATTGAATTATATCTTCATCAAGAGGAATTATGGAGATTTTCCCTACCTAATGGGTGCAAAGTATCAGTTTCAGCTTCCATAAGTATAGAATGTTTTAGCATTGACTGGTTCCCCATAATGGGCCGGATCCAGAACTATCTCTATGTCTATGGAAGATGGACGTAATTCAATGAACAATAGCTACTGCGCATGTGTAGTAGCTATTGTACGTAATCTGCATATCGTTTCGATACGTAGATTGCGTATATGCGGTCTTTTAGACCGCATATACGCAATCTACGTATCAAAACGATACGCAGATTACGTACAATAGCTACTACGCATGCACAGTAGCTATTGTTCATTGAATTACATCCGTCTATGGAAGACGGACGTAGTTCTGGATCTACCCCAATGTCCTTTAACATTTTAACACTACATTTAACTTTTAAATTGCAGCGAATGCTATTTCTTATACAATAACTGTAAAATAGATGCAGAGATTGAAATTGTGATGAAAACAGGTTGAAATTTACAGGTGGGCAAGACCATGTTGAATTTCAGGGGAGTCAAATTCTAAAAATATTTTTGTGTTGACGCCACCTACCAATGATTTGCCCACACCCACATGAGGCCACTTAAAAAAATAATAGTTCCAGGGCCACTTAAGGATCCCAATCCACCCTTGCCAAGCATACACCAATGAGAGGTCCAACTGGGACCCAACCATCTAGAATGTCTTATGGGATCTAATGTTACCACTCTGTAAATAAGCTCCAATTTTCGATCAAACTCTGCCCACAACTGACCTAATTTTTTCTAACCACACTCACTTTTCCGTAAATCCCGCATTTGTTTGGCCCGCGTATCAAGACAGTGCCTCCTAAAGTGCAGTTCATCTGCCTTTATATATTTGATTAACAACAATCTGTTCAGGCAACGCTGCAAGTTACCGTAGCTTGTTATTGGAGTGC